>JAQJVL010000106.1:1800000-2070000 GCA_035578905.1 Stictocephala bisonia
AGTTTATCTTCTGAGGTTTGGCCAGGTTTAACTATTTACATCAAAACTGATTATTAGAGTGGTAAAATGAAAAAAAAGGAATGATGGTTTTCTATGTATAGTTTAAAAAAATATAACTTCCTAAATTCTGGACTTTGGCGATGTAGTCAAGTGTTTATTTAAAAAGCAATTGGGATACTCGTCTTTAATGTGCAATTGCCTACATTAAGGGGAATGGGTATATGTGGCCAATGATTTATGTATTATATTTTTCTTTTATCATTTTCAGAAATCTTGATTTAAATATGTCAAAGTAAGGAATTGATTAGTCCAGCTTCATTTGAAGTAGCTTTAAATTAAAATGAATATTTTTACATAAATTAGGTATTGATGAAATAACAATATATAGATAATAATACATAATTTAATCAAACCGTCTAAGAGTTTAAATTATTTACTGAAAAAAACTGCTGATAGCTAAGACACAAAATGTTTCAACTCTTGTTGAGTTTATACTTACTTTGTGTCACTCAGTGTTGTGTTGACCTCAACACGAAATCCAGTTGAGAATGGTCACTTTTAATCTATATTGAAATTTGCTATTTCATAAATTATCAATCCCTCTAGAATACACTTATCTTTCAATATATAAAAATCTTCGATGTTAAGTGAAAAAATTTTCTTGTTGTAATAATGTACAATATTTAAATAACGATTTAATTCTCAAATTACGACCAAATTATTACGGTACATGCTTTTGATTATAAAATCATTTGCAAGCAACTTATATCTAACTAACATTTTCTCTAAACTTATTCATTACTCATAATTGATTAGAGATAACGTGTGACCCTTAAGGATTCGTGAATTAAACTGAGTAACCCTTGCAAGGATAATAATAATATAAATATGCTATGTAAAAATACTGTACCAAGCTGTATAAATTACAGTATGAAAATGTGAAAATTCACATCCGATTACATTCATTATGAAGTTGCCAGCCTGTAAATGCTCAGTGGTTGGACCATAAATGAAGATTCAAAACTGACGCGACAGGCTAGCTTGCTGCAATCCATCAATCCATCGATACACTTCGATATGTATGTACATCTGGGCGTGTGCGTGCGAGCGTGTACATGTGCCGTTACTGTGTCCAACTTGGTAACAGCCGTAGGTGGTCCCCCACTCAGGCCTTGGTTCGCTAATTGAAAGGAATGCGGGTCTGAAACAATAAAACAGGAATAAGAGGTTTTCTGCGATTAGGATACATAGTTTGATAGAAGAGTTATGTACCTGGGAGATCACAAAATATGGGCACTCTCTGCGGTAAATCCATTTACTTTCTTCTATGTATCCTTCTTAGCTAGCATTACCAGATCTAGAAGTGTGATTACAAACCTTGTAAAACGAGTTTCGCTGTCAGTTCTCTTATTTCCAATTCCTTTCCAGTTTCCAAAAACGGGCACTGGAATTTTCTTAGTTATTCCTCTGTGTCGAGATGTTCTCCCCTCGGCACCTACTAGGCTTCAATAGTCCTATATCACTGTGGATATTATCAGGTCGTTTCAAGGTGGTCAGCGAGGGATGTGCAAGACCGCCTGGTCTCCTCCCTTCACAGAATGAGCCGGCGAGAGTGACAGACTACTGTGCATTTTAACAATTTATTTATTTATTAAAGTATTTACTAATAAATATTAGTGTGTAAGCCTACTAAAATTTTTTATGACAATTGTATCCTTACCTAAATACTCACTACATATACAAGTCCTGAAGAACTGGTAGTGTTGTCCATACTTCCATACATTACGGAAGGTAATGGGACTGTTATACTCATAGTACTACAAAACCATTCATGTGTATGTTTAATTTGTCACGTTGATTCGATATTCTAATAAGTGTTTTTAACAAAAATATGATTTCGAACTACTTTTCTCATTAACTAATTTTATTTCATTAGAAAAACATTCTTAGAACCTAATACATTGATTTTTATATTATAACATCTAAACTGCCTCAATTAACTTATAAATAGAGTTACCCACAAGGATTTAGTAATATATTTTGGCAAAAATACAAAAGTAACTTATCTGTAACTAAACAAAAAAGTGAATCTCATTTCGTATTATTTACGATTTCTTTACTGTGACCTAGATACTAAATATTTGTCTATATATTCTTCACTTATCACAATTGATGAAGCCTTTTATACTCATGTTGCCTAAGTAGTTCCAGCAGCATTGATCAACAGTCAATAACCTTAACGAGAAGGTATACAACGGATTTTGAGATTTAAACGTGTTTAAATTATATTTTATAGTTATTTAATTAGCATAATACGTGTTGGTACGTGTCTTTTGTGAATCCCTCTGGTCTGAGGAAGGTTAGCGTGGTTCACCGAAATCGATCACCATAATATTTGTGCATTTTGTACTTGTATTGTAATATATTTGTGCATTTTGTGTTGTGTGATGTTTTACTTGTACTGAATTATATTTTTTTCATAAAAAGCAAGCTCCAATATTTTCATTCCATATTTATTTTCTACCATCTTGAATAATTTCTCAGATTACATTCAGGTTAGAGACGGTCTCTAACCTGAATGTAACGGCAGATCAGCTGACCTGCTAAACTATTTAACATGTCGTGCCATTGATTTCAAAAAAACCAGCATTCAATCCCATTTTTGGTTTTAAGTAAAAGTAGTACATTTTACGAATTCCTTACATGATTGAACATGTAAGGGTTGTGCTGCTGAACAAAATGAGTTCGTCCAAAATACGTAGTCACCCTTTTAGAACGCTTCAATGTACAGAATGTTTATTGATGGTAATAAACAATTACCCTTACTTTCATTAATTGTCACACCAGTTGATTCAATTTTTATCGAATGATACTTGAAAAAGCCATAAGTATTGTTTGCGCAGGTCAAAACTCGATAGCTTCCCTCCAAAGTGATATTGTTTTCTATTGAAATATTTTTATATATAAGTTACAAAACAAGTTGCTGGGAATATCAACATCAAACACTCATTTTAGCAAAAGAAAATACTGGTTTAATTGTTTAAACATATAAGTCTATATACAGTAGTTACATTATATAACATTGAATCATCAGACTATGTTAGGTTTGCTTAGCTTCAAAATACAACTACTATAAACATATGATAACAAATACGTGACTTACTTTGGTAGTGTTATTGGCGTAGAAATTAATGAGTTTGGAGGGCAGCTGAAGGATTGTGACCTAGGATACCTACCAGTAAACCTAAGCTGGAGTGCAGCTAAAGGATTGTGACCTAGGATACCTACCAGTAAACCTAAGCTGGAGTGCAGCTAAAGGATTGTGACCTAGGATACTTACCAGTAAACCTAAGCTGGAGTGCAGCTGAAGGATTGTGACCTAGGATACCTACCAGTAAACCTAAGCTGGAGTGCAGCTAAAGGATTGTGACCTAGGACACCTACCAGTAAACATAAGCTGGAGTGCAGCTGAAGGATTGTGACCTAGGATACCTACCAGTAAACCTAAGATGGAGTGCAGCTGAAGGATTGTGACCTAGGATACCTACCAGTAAACATAAGCTGGAGTGCAGCTGAAGGATTGTGACCTAGGATACTTACCAGTAAACCTAAGCTGGAGTGCAGCTGAAGGATTGTGACCTAGGATACCTACCAGTAAACATAAGCTGGAGTGCAGCTGAAGGATTGTGACCTAGGATACCTACCAGTAAACCTAAGCTGGAGTGCAATTCTACAAAGCAAAATAAATGTGCTGTGTAAACCTTACTATTTTCAGTAGATGACACCGGAAATATCTCTGAACATCCATAACGGGAGACAAAGCATGATTTAAAAGCCAATTAAGTAATGAATAAGTGGACTTAAAAGGAGCCGCCAAGGTCACCTGTCGTATCGGTTTGGACATTACACGTAATACATGACGACATAAGCTTTGATTATTCTGACATAAAGTCTCTTAGTGGAGATTAATTTATTTTTCTTTGTTTCAGTTTTACGACCCAAAAATACCGACCAAAGTTTTATAGCACCCTTTATTTGGTAGTGGGCTCAGTACATAATACGAACAACTTTTTGACTTGTTTTAGGTAGTTAAAATGGTTTGGTTACCAACATAAATTACTGTTTGGTTTGTTCTAGAATCTAGATTTTATCAACACACATATTGGTAGTAAGTGCTTCCCTTGTGTAGGATACAAGACACTACATTGATCCTAAACAATATATAACATCATGTAATATCTCTTCATACACGAAAAAATAAAATAAGATCATTCCAACTGCACATCCTATCCCATAATATATCGAAATTGAATAATTGTTCCGACTAGCAGTCATATACAACTAGCAGTCATATACGACTAGCAGTCATATACAACTAGCAGTCATATACGACTAGCAGTCATATGCAACTAGCAGTCATATACAACTAACAGTCATATACAACTAGCAGTCATATACAACTAACAGTCATATACAACTAGCAGTCATATACAACTAGCAGTCATATACAACTAGCAGTCATATACAACTAGCAGTCATATACAACTAGCAGTCATATACAACTAGCAGTCATATACAACTAGCAGTCATATACGACCTTGTCATTTTTGTCTAAGCCTCTCTAGGCTGAGGAGGATAATTATGGCTTACCAAATTGTTTGTATAAAATATAGTCTTCTTATACTTAACAAGATTCAAAAAGAAATAAATTGAAAAAATCCCTCCCTTCAACATTTACAAATCTGAACAGAAATTTACACCAGAATCGTTCGATTGATTACTAAGAAATAAGGAGTACGTATTGCGCAAGTCAGGGTACGTAGGCCAAGCGTGTGTAAGCCCACGGCAGACCGCAGCAGATGTCAGCGGCAGTCATCAAAGGCTCCAGGACAATGGAGAAACTGTGAAATATACTTAGACAGGATGCTGGACTACGCATCCTTCAAATTATTGGCACGTAGGCTGAGTTAATAGTCTGCAACGCATGAACCTCTGACTTCAGTAAAGTTCGGCAGATGCCCTTGGCCTTCTTTACTGTAGGCAGCTTCCTTTAGAAAGTATGAGAGAAGATTTATTTTAAATAATATATCTTTTTACTTATTCAAGATCACATAGCAGTACTACAGCGTAGTGTTGTAGTGCAACTTACCTAATGATGATAAGTTTTAATGATAATGATAAGTGATAAGTGATAAGTTTTGACATTCACAATCACGGACACTCGGGCAATGATAAGGGGGGGATTAGAGCTTCAAAGTTTATTAACAACCCTAACAAAATAAGACATTTACCTTATTTTATCAAGGAGGTAATTTACCTTGAAAAGCTACCTCTAAAACATTTTGATTAGAACATAATCAGAATCTGAATAATTTTATTTCATTAGGAACATAAGTTACATGAAATAAGTCAAACTATACAAACAAATTTAAAATTATAAACTTATTTCTTACATTCCTAACCAGCACACCCTGACAGAAATTCATCTACTGAGTACGGGCTTTTTTCACTCAAATAAGAGTTTAGTTTTAAGTCTAGATTATCCCATTGGACGGAAGATAAGAGACTGTTCACTGATCACTGTTCGGTGTATCTCTATGCAATGCAGTTTTATCACATAAAAAATGCTTCAAATGTATCCAGTCTAAATTAAATATTCCATGACAGATCAGCAACACATCAACTGTAAAATACCTTATATTGACAATTCATTTGACACACTTGGTTCAGTTGTGCGAAATATTTGTTTTTGTTGGAAACACTCAATTTATCTCCCGAATTACAATTGCTCGATTCATGTTTACTTTTGTCTGTAAAGAGAAAGAAGCTTTCAACAAACACCTGAGTTTTTTTTTTTTTTTTTTTTTTTTTTTTTTTTTTTTTTTTTTGAATGGGTGATAAATGTATGGTGATGATTAACTTACGTCAACATGAAAGAAGGCCGTGAACTGATGTAGAACATCCTGATAGGGGATCTAATTAATATCTCTCCTGGAGGGAGACGAAGACATTAGGGAGCTGAATGGCTGTGAGTAGGAGGAGGAGATCGAGTGGGAGACCTCATTAAAGTGGTACCCGAGGCACTCAGGACCAGGGTACACCAGTGAGTATTCATGGATTAAATAATATGTCTATATTGAACCTCTAAAGTAGCACACAAGGAATGTGCTGGGAGTGTGAGGATGGAGAGTAAAATAAGATAAGAGTAATTAGGAAGAAAACCTAAACAAAAACGAGAAAGATGATAACTTAATATATTTAGCGGTAAATTAAATAATAAAAACTGAATCAAAACTAGTACACCACTGTTTGTAATAAGTAATATGTGGGCAGAAATCTGTGCGTAGGCCTGAATTGTGGTTATAACAGTTTGGACAAACAAATCAGAGTGGAACAAAAAGGAATAAAGATAAACAACGTTTCATCGAAGACTTCACGTCTTTAGGTTTTAGAAAAATTCAAGACTGAAGTAGCTCTAGTACTGTCAGAGTCTTGTTCTTATTCAAAGATCGAATCGGGAATTGTAAATAAGAACTCTCCAGCATCTTCCTTAGAGAAGGTAAATGCCATTATTTCATTGGGAATCTCACCTGTGAAATCCAAGATAAACCTTGATGCTAAGTGGCAATAATTAAGAAAAAGTGAATCGTAGCTGTCCATCGGAAGGTATAAATACTAAGCTATCCATCAGTCATCTTAGTATCGTTTCGTAAGTGGGAATACATATTTTACACCATATTGTTTATTGTGCTTTCAGCTATGGAACACTACGGTCATGTTATAGATCTTAAATCTGTACAAAACTTTGAATTCTCTGGTCATCTACATCAATATGATCCATAAATTGAGCAGCTCACTCTTCATTTACACTCATTCAGCCAGTACTGAAAGCTCCGTAGTCCTAATAATTCCTTTATACTTTACACATTCAAACACTTTTACATCTTTCAAACATTATGCGAATTTTTAAAAATCTTTGGAGTAAAATAAAAGTCCGAGATATTTTAATCTTTTGTCATTTTTTGATAAAATAGCACTCACTATTTACATGAGAAGTACTTAAACCTTCACATATTATGCTTGACAGCTAAAAATAGTGTTACGGAAAAAATAAACACTTCTTGTCCTCAAAATGGAAGTGTGTTCAAATATACTGAAGGTGATTTTGTCTAAACATTGCAATCTGCCGGGGCTTACTGCTGGTGATGAAACATTGCCTTTGGCGATAGAATGTGAGTTACGATACCAGTACTGCAAGTCTGCCCTTACAAAGCACACCCCAACTGATTATTGTCGTTGGAATGTCGCAATTCCTTTGTACTTGTACTGACCTCATAGAGGAGGCAATCCCATTATCGTTAGGTGGAAATGTGATTTAGTCACAACCTAGGTGGCATGCCTCGTTGCTTTGCAGACCACTTTTACGATTGTAACTGGGTTTCATAGCAGCAACTCGTAAAGTGTGCTACACTCTAGGTAAATAGGCCACTAAGAAATATTAGCTAAACATATACGCTGTTATAAGTATAATTAGATATTCTATGGGAAGAAACGCTGTCCATCGGCGTCGATTATCGCATCCACTCTGAGCTTCCAAAAGAGCTTCTGTCCATTCGTAATCGCCATTCCTGTGTCAGTCTCAATGGTCAACAGGTGGGCCGACGTGTGTTTCAGAATAACTAGTCTTCAGGTTCAGGCCGACACCCTGTTAACGCCAACTACCCGAGTGGGGTCAATGGCTTGCAGGTCAACCATAACAAGTCACGGTCGGTCCTTCAGTGAGAGATGCCCCCCCACATCCCTCTCGGAAATTATTGTTCCATCCTGTTTGGGGAAGAAGTAGGACTTAGTGTGAGTGTATGTGCTGGGCTGCTCGGTTATAATAGGAAATGTTCGTCTCCGGTCGGTTTACTCAGGCTTGCCAACCTAAGTAATATCATGTCAGAATAGCCGTGAACAACGGCAGCTTATATCACAGTGTAATGCGGCGCGGAGATCGCATTGCCCAACGTACGTACGCATGTGCCGTAACGTAGCGTAACACATACCTCACGTGACTCGCCACCCCGCTCCGCTGACTCCTTGGACCAGAGATCTGTGTTCGCTGGTTTCTTAGAACATAGCTTAAATTTGCAATTCCAAGAATCCGAATTTTTTGAATGCGCGGCTATTGAAAGTGCATTAGGATACTGTGCAAAAATAATATTCCATTCCTTATTGAAATATGTTTTGACTGTTTGTTTTGTAATTCTGTTTGTCATAAGACTACAATACTTAATTACCATACTTGTGGAACATTACTTCGGTAAATTCGAATGATTTTTAATAAAATAATCCTAGTTATCAACATTTCAAAATGAGGTAATTATACATCTTTTACCTGGAAATTTTTCTCATTTTACATATCTTAATTCTCTGTGTAAAGTTTGTGACTGCGTACGAGATATAACGCAAGAGTTTTACAAGATTTTTGTAACCGTTAATGGGGAGCCAGTTTATTTTTTGTAACCGTTAATGGGGAACCAGTTTATTTTTGTAACCGTTAGTGGGGAACCAGTTTATTGTTGTAACCTTTAATGGGGAACCAGTTTATTTTTGTAACCGTTAATGGGGAACCAGTTTATTTTTGTAACCGTTAATGGGGAACCAGTTTATTTTACCTTTTATTCTGTAACCTCGGATTGAACAACTGACATTTTCTGATCAGTGTAAGTGTACTGATATCATACATGTTATGTTGCAGACTGATGTACGCCAGTGACGAGTGATGGAGGTGGTGGCAGGCGGGGAACGGCCTGGAGGCCCCTTCACCAGACGCAATGTCCAGGAGTGGTCGCGGCTGGATCAGCTGACTGGCCTCCTGGAGCACGCTCGGGTGGAGACCGACCACTGGACCGCCAGCACGAGCAATTCATCTCACCATTTCGGAAAGGTACCTCTTCAGGGGCTTGGTTTTAGTCATATTGGCCTGCTCGGTAAGGGATTCATCCCATAACCCTTCATTGGGTTTACTTGTAGGGTTAAACGTAAATTCAGTTGGTCCTACCTGGACTTTTCTAATCGCATTGAAAGTTATGATATGACTGTTAGGCTACTACAAAAGGTTAACTAGTTAAAAAACGTTTTCAACATAAAGTAAAAATTTTAGGGTTTTACGGTTTCTTAATATATTACAAATAGTATTACTTATTTATAAGTTATACTGCAATCAATCTATATAAGATTAATTTTCAAACTTAAATTTGGAGTATTTTTGTTTTAAGCTAAACGTTTTGACAATAATAGTCAAATAACACATTTTATAATTATTTACAGTACAATAAAAAACAAGGGGACAAAATGGCTTTTAACAAGACAGTAGGAAATTCAAAGAGAGGACGATGCTATGTGACAGTAGCAAAACAGTTACGTACTGTTTTATACATACATACATACATACATATATATATATATATATATATATATATATATATATATACCATTACCATTGTACGTGTATGGGTGGGTTGTAGGACCATCACCACTGTACGTGTATGGGTGGGTAGGAGGACCATCACCACCGTACGTGTATGGGTGGGTAGTAGGACCATCACCACTGTACGTGTATGGGTGGGTGGGAGGACCATCACCACTGTACGTGTATGGGTGGGTAGTAGGACCATCACCACTGTACGTGTATGGGTGGGTGGGAGGACCATCACCACTGTACGTGTATGGGTAGGTGGGAGGACCATCACCACCGTACGTTTATAGGTGGGTAGTAGGTCCATCACCACTGTACGTGTATGGGTGGGTAGTAGGACCATCACCACTGTACGTGTATGGGTAGGTGGGAGGACCATCACCACTGTACGTGTATGGGTAGGTAGTAGGACCATCACCACTGTACGTGTATGGGTAGGTAGTAGGACCATCACCACTGTACTTGTATGGGTAGGTGGGAGGACCGTCACCACTGTACGTGTATGGGTAGGTGGGAGGACCATCACCACTGTACGTGTATGGGTGGGTAGTAGGACCATCACCACTGTACTTGTATGGGTAGGTGGGAGGACCGTCACCACTGTACGTGTATGGGTAGGTGGGAGGACCATCACCACTGTACGTGTACGGGTGGATGGCTGGGTAATCTCTTCTCACACGAACTATAACGAAGGGTGTCGTAGTAAGAAAGGCGTATTTATACTGTGAACACAGCATTTATTTCTACTATAAATTAACAAAATCTTGAAGTACATTGACTTCCATCTGTTTATGTTATACTATGTCTGATAACATAAACCTGATACTATGTCTGATAACACTTTCAGCCTGATTTCAAAAACTAACTCTTTTGACAAAGTTGTCTATCAGTTTTACACACTCTTCCGACTGAATGTCAAATAGAGAACAATTTATCCAAATATTAATCAAAATCACAAATATATTTCATTAGTACACAATTTAACGTAAAATACAAAGAAAGTAATACTGAGCTAATTCTAATTTACGGATCAATTCCAATTATTTATAAAAAAAAAAAAAAAAAAAAAAAAACAGTGTCCGCATATAACACGTAGGACAATTGCTTGCCCATTTATCCCTAACGTTCACATTTCGTTTGAGGATCGCCGACGATGTCAAAAATGCCAAGCCTCAAGAACCTTCAGGGCACATTTTTTATCTCCTCTGCTGATGTAATCAGCATAATGCGAATATTTAAGGGTGCGAACAAAAAGTACCACTCTGCTGCTTGCAATTTGAGTCACCGCTTAGTGTTTAGCGTATATGCCCAGCTTTCTCTGACTTAATATTATCTTTCTCTTTTCTTTGCTCACTCGCATTTGCACAATAAAATTGGTTTGAGACTTTCATTCATCTACGTACTGTCTCCAGTACGTAATTTTACTGATACTTGACAAGTAAATAATAATTATAAGCCTTAAAGAAAAGCTCCAAAAATGAATGTTAAAAATATGAAAACTAAATTATACCAATAATTTATAGGTTTAGATTTTTAATCAGCTTGATACATTATATGACACAACAGTACAGAGCATACACTAGAATGTACATGATGTGATTTATTAGGCTATGTTATAAAGTCCCAGTTGAAGTCGTAGTGAGTATGGTGGGTGGAAGAGTCGTTAGTCGTACATTCAGGACCAGTAAATAGGATGGAGATGTGAGAAGTGCTCAAGTTATCTTGCATTACACTTGGCCTTACAAAGTTAATTAAGTTTGATACTTGCAAGTTATGATTTTTGTTTCTATTTTTGTATCTCTGAAAACTGAACAAGTCTAGTAAGATGCTGGAAAACATCAGCAGTTATCAAGTTGTCAAATGAATATCTCCCTATACATATGTTTAATTTTCGCAGTACATGTAGCACATTTATAACTGCCATATATTTAAATCATGACTCAAAATCAGACTTGTGTACCTAATTATCTATAATTAAGACCTACCCTTATCTAGGTGAGGTAGCCGTGGTAATGAACATGACGTTGTTGTTTTTCCTGAGGCACGCATACTTATACGGTTGGTCAACCATTCGTGGTCTGTTATTATGTCTTGGAAATTACATAAGTGTCCACGTTTCACTGTCCCGATTTATACAAAATTACAGAAGTGATTCCGTCCTCAATGTTCTTGACATTGCACTCCACTGTGGAGGAAAAGCACGGATAACATGCTTTTGTCGGCAATTTTCGAGGGAAACATCGTGTGTGGTAATTCCAAACGTCAAGTAGAGAAATGCCTTCCGATGTTTACATATCAATCAGTTAACTTAACCGATTAAGTACCTGATAATCGTAATGGTTCGCCATATCGTGCAGTTTCCTATCTATGCAATGTATCCATGGCTTCTTAGTACTAGTTACAACATTTGTACAGTAATAACGTGATTACCATAGTCACAGAGTTTTTATAGTAAACATAATAATTATAGTTAGAGTATTTTTAAAATAATAACCTGATAATTACAGTCACGACGTTTCTACAATTTTACAGCTATAGCCTTATATCACGTGATTTTAGCAGAAGTGTTAATGACGTCTCGTAAGATAAAATTCAGTTGTTAACTTTCAATACACTTTTAGGATAACATTAGGGTTTAATGGCGTGAGATCTCCATACGACACCCCGTCCTTCAACCTACGTCAGGCCCGGTGTAATGGCGTGAGATCTCCATATGATACCACGTCCTTCAACCTACGTCAGGCCCGGTGTAATGGCGTGAGATCTCCATACGATAACCTTTCCTTCAACCTACGTCAGGCCCGGTGTAATGGCGTGAGATCTCCATACGATACCCCGTCCTTCAACCTACGTCAGGCCCGGTGTAATGGCGTGAGATCTCCATACGATACCCCGTCCTTCAACCTACGTCAGGCCCGGTGTAATGGCGTGAGATCTCCATACGATAACCTTTCCTTCAACCTACGTCAGGCCCAGTGTAATGGCGTGAGATCTCCATACGATACCCCGTCCTTCAACCTACGTCAGGCCCGGTGTAATGGCGTGAGATCTTCATACGATACCCCTTCCTTCAACCTACGTCAGGCCCGGTGTAATGGCATGAGATCTCCATACGATACCCCGTCCTTCAACCTACGTCAGGCCCGGTGTAATGGCGTGAGATCTCCATACGATACCCCGTCCTTCAACCTACGTCAGGCCCGGTGTAATGGCGTGAGATCTCCATACGATACCCCGTCCTTCAACCTACGTCAGGCCCGGTGTAATGGCGTGAGATCTCCATACGATACCCCGTCCTTCAACCTACGTCAGGCCCGGTGTAATGGCGTGAGATCTCCATACGATAACCTTTCCTTCAACCTACGTCAGGCCCAGTGTAATGGCGTGAGATCTCCATACGATACCCCGTCCTTCAACCTACGTCAGGCCCGGTGTAATGGCGTGAGATCTTCATACGATACCCCTTCCTTCAACCTACGTCAGGCCCGGTGTAATGGCATGAGATCTCCATTCGATACCCCGTCCTTCAACCTACGTCAGGCCCGGTGTAATGGCGTGAGATCTCCATACGATAACCTATCCTTCAACCTACGTCAGGCCCGGTGTAATGGCGTGAGATCTCCATACGATACCCCGTCCTTCAACCTTCGTTAGGCCCGGTGTAATGGCGTGATATCTCCATACGATACCCCGTCCTTCAACCTTCGTCAGGCCCGGTGTAATGGTGTGAGATCTCCATACGGTACCCCGTCTTTCAATCTACGTTAGGTCCGGTATAATGGCGTGTGTTCTCTGTAAGATACCCTGACCTTCAACCTACGTCAGGCCCGGTGTAATGGCGTGAGATCTCCATACGATACCTCGTCTTTCAATCTACGTTAGGTTCGGTATAATGGCGTGTGTTCTCTGTAAGATACCCTGACCTTCAACCTATATCAGGTCCGGTATAATGGCGTGTGTTCTCTGTAAGATACCCTGACCTTCAAACTACATCAGGTTCGGGGTAATGGCGTGTGTTCTCTGTAATATACCCTGACCTTCAACCTACATCAGATCCGGTATAATGGCGTGTGTTCTCTGTAAGATACCCTGACCTTCAACCTACATCAGGTCCGGTATAATGGCGTGTGTTCTCTGTAAGATACCCTGATGTTCAACTTACATCAGGCTCGGGGTAATGGAGTGTGTTCTCTGTACGATACCCCGTCTTCAACCTAGTTAGGTCCGGTGTAATGGCTAGTGTTCTCTTTACGATACCCCGACCTTCATCCTACGCCAGGCCCAGTGTAACGACGTGTGGTCTCTGTACGATACCCCGTCCTTCAACCTACATCAGGTCCGGTGGAACGGCTAGTGTTCTCTTTACGATACCCCGTTCTTCAACCTACGCCCAGTGTAATGGAGTGTGTTCTCTGTACGGTACCCCTCCTGCAACCTACGCCAGGTCTGGTGTACTGGAATGTATTCTCTGTACGATACCCCATTCTTCAACCTACGTCAAGTCCGGTGTAACGGCTAGTGTTCTCTGTACGATGCCGCAACCTTCAGCCTACGCCAAGCACGGTGTAACGACGTGTTCTCTGTAAGATACCCCATTCTTCAACCTACGTCAAGTCCGGTGTAACGGCTAGTGTTCTCTGTACGATGCCGCAACCTTCAACCTACGCCAGGCCCAGTGTAACGACGTGTGGTCTCTGTACGATACCCCGTCCTTCAACCTACGTCAGGTCCGGTGTAACGACTAGTGTTCTCTTTACGATACTCCGTCCTTCAACCTACGTCAGGCCTGGTGTAATGGAGTGTGTTCTCTGTACAATACCCCGTCCTTAAACCTACGTCAGGTCCGGTGTAATGGAATGTGTTCTCTGTACGATACCCCATTCTTCAACCTACGTCAGGTCCGGTGTAACGGCGTGTATTCTCTATATGATAGCCTTCACGACCCCAGGATATTCAATTAGAGGATCCCGTGTATCGGACTCCTTAATGAAGACTAGCTGTTACCAACTCAGGATGCTGGTATCTGATGAAAGCGGCGCATTCGCTTCCGTACAATCCCACACCTTCCATCGGCTGACCCAAAATACAGTAGGTAATTGCATCAGCAACGAAAAGAGGTCAATAATTCGAAACTGGGACGCAATTTGCTTATAGTATTGTTTCGAAAATAGCATAATATTTTGTTATATGTTTGTTCTTGCCGTTTACGAGCTTCAACTGTCCTGTACATTTGTTAATAACAAATAAAAATAGTCTAGGATACGATATTCGTTCCAGATTTGTTCCTAAAGAGTGCATGATAAGACTCCAAAAATCAAAGGACATGACATGACTCCCTCCTCTTTTTCAACACACCCAGCCGTCTTCACTTCATTTTTTTTTTAATAATGTACAGCTGGATTGGGGTAACTGACTAACATAAATGTTTACCCACTTTTGAGTGCCGCAAACTTTTGAAATTTGGACTGAAGGTAAATCTAACCATGTCACTTCCAAAATAAACTAACATTCCAAAATGTCTAATAAACAGAGATCGTTTTTGGCGGTTGAAAATAAAAAATATTCCCATAAAATAACATGAGTGACTCAGCCGTAAAGAACAAACTTTCGTTCCAACAGTAATCAAACCGATAAAACTAACTTTAAAGTAGACACGTGGCATATCACTGTCTACAAAATGAAACGATGATTATAACGACACCAGGTTATTACGTCTTGGTTGCAATCAATAATATATATAATCGTTTATAAGAAAACCTCGTTTGAATTAACTAAACATCAGTGTAATGAAAATGTTCGAGCAGTGAGGATATTTTTAAATTTTTTTGTCAAGTAAGTTTGACCAGCATAAAAAGGCTTGAAAATTAACCAAATAATCAGTGAATCAACCATAATTGTTATACAAATTGTGGACACTACTAGAGACGTCTGGGGTGTCCATGTTGGATGTTAGTCAAGTTCAGATGTTGCGTAGGGAAGAGAACTGAGTGCTAGACTTGTCAGTTAGCTGTAAATCAGACAACACTACGTAGTTCAGATTCCACGTAAAACTGTAGGTTCCATAGTGCCCTGGCTGTTGAGATATTAATAAATTGCCCTTTCTGAAGAACAGTTGAACTCAGTTAGGTACCAGACTACACTCATATCATCATTCATGTTCACATTAAAATACGCACAACGTTCTGTCGGCGTCTCAATGTAAGAATGTAAGTTTATTTTCCTCGAGAAACTTCCACGGTCAATTAAATCTTCTCTCAGCTCCACGTATGCTAGTGCGTGTTGCCCTGAAGATGGACCTATAACAAGACCGAAACGTCAGTTCTGCCGGTGATCATGGACACAGTCCAACCCAGAAGTACGATAGTTTTTGATACGATTTTGATAACAATTGTAGTTTCTTTACAAAAGGGCTTAAAATTCAAACAAAAATTTGCATTTCGAAGTTTGGAGTTGAACAGCTTTTTTCGGTTTAATTTTTCAGGTTGGACGATTTAGTATTCTGACTGTATAGTTTTATGAAGCAGAAGATACAGTACTACAATTTTCAAATTTAAAATTTCTTTCTGTGTATTATTTTTTATGATATTCGTTTTACTATAAAATGTAATTAATTTTATGAAGTAATTTAATTGTTTTATAATTTTAAATTTTAGTAAGGTTCACTTTTTGTTCTTATAATATTAGGTATACTAACCAAACATTTCTACACAGTTTTTATGTTTATGTTGGTGTCCATCTCTCAGCCCTTTAAGTGCTTGTATGAAAGAGTTATCAAAGAACGCGTTCTCAAGCAGCTCAAGGAAGTAACGCCTGTTTATTGAGACTTGGGAATCAAAGTTCCGCAAGGCCAAAGGCCGAAATTATTGCACTAGCATGCCACTTGTGATAATTTTGAGAGCACCCATGATCAACTTGAATAGTCACCCCTTATATACGAAGCTATTACTAGTAAATACATAATATTTCACGTACGTACCTAATTAGCAACGTTACCCAACTTGCTACTCATTTTCAGCTTGGGTAGCAACCATGGTCAAATTGGGCAGCACCTGTGATAAACTTGGGCATTATTGCAAATTACTACTCGTGATCAGCTTGGGTAGCCACCCATGATCAAATTTGGTAACCTCAATGATCAATATGCCAGCTATCATTAGCAACCAGAGTAGCAGCCATGATCAACTTGATTAGAAACCATGATCAGCCTGAGTAGCAAACGTGATTAACTTATGTAGTACTGTACCTGAGATCAACTTGAGGAGCACCAATGATTAACAAACGTCTAACAAGAAATAAACACAAACATTGTTCTAATTTCCGCAATTATAATTCAAGCTGATCAGTCGTAAATATCTTGCTTAAAATTCAACCTTGTTGAAAGCTTCCATGTGATCAGTAGATTTAGTTACCAGTATTTTAAATAATGAATACAACAAATGAATACAACCGCCCACCCATATACGTACAGTGGTATTGACCCACCCGCCCACCCATACACGTACAGTGGTATTGACCCACCCTCCCACCCATACACGTACAGTGGTATTGACGCACCTACCCACCCATACACGTACAGCGGTATTGAATCACCCGCCCACCCATACACGTACAGCGGTATTGTATCTACCTGTATTCTATCAACCTGTATTCTATCAACCTGGATAGAACCTGGATTACTTCAACACGGGTGGCCACCCGTGATCAATTTGGGTTGTAACCATGATCAACTTGGGTGGTAATCGTGGTCAGCTTGAAGTGCAGCCATGAAGGTATTGGAGATTCCCTCCATGATCAACTCGGGTAATTAACATGGGTAGTAACCATGATCAACTTAGGTAGTCCCCCATAATCAACTTGGATAGCCGCCCATGATCAAATTTGGCAATGTGATTATCGTGTGATCAACCAAGGTAGCACCCACAAACAACTTTATTACCCATGGTCAGCTTGGGTAACAACCGTGGTCAACTATTCATCTCTATTTATTTATTATATAGATGTGTATTCACTGGTGTGACGTTGTCTGTGTCGATTTCAAATAATAGCTCCAAACTTGCAAGGGCAAAGATAAATCGGCTGATGAATATTTAGTTAATCCTGATTTTTATAGAAACATACAACAGCTAAACGTTTTCAGCTTTGGTTTTAAAATGCTATTTTAGCAACTATTTGAGTCAATAAATTTGCTCACTCTACAAGATATTAATTTTAAATAGCTATAAAAAAACTTCCGATTCCGACCCAGTTAAAAAATATAATCACAAAAATGGATGTGTGTATTGTAAAACAAATATTTGATAAATAGTATTGTAACTTAAAAGACTACATAGAATTGAGGATAACGTAGATGTTTGATCGCATTCAGTAGGACTGATACATTCCATGGGTGGCTGAAGCAGGAATGGTCGAGGGTCAATAACAATGGAACGATCGGCGACCTGGTTCAGCCACATATCTCCTCGTCAGTGCACAATGAAGTCGATCGTGCGCGCCCAGACACCGACAATCACTGGCGAGTACCGGAAGTCCGATGACCATCAAGATGTACTTAGCCCACTTTCCTACTCTCTATTTAAGCGGAAACGAAAATAAATCATAGGGCCTAGATGGATGGCAATCACAGGTTGAGCGCCCACACAGCCTCCCTCCAGCTCTAGGACTACTACTCCAGGGCAAGAAAAACAGCAGTGCGATGAGTGGCTGCAAGTTGTTATCGACTTTAGTTTACTTGCTGTTGTTACTGTACCTGAACGTTGGCAAGATGCAGGGTTTTTTTTGTGTGGAATTTCGACTTACTGTTAAAAAGAAAACCCCTCCAACGGTATCATTTTCTTGTTGCAATTTAATTTCATAAGGTAATTAGGCTCAAAGTTCACACATCAGCCTATTATTGCACAACCGTATTTGCTAACAAGACTCATTTATCAAGTTGTCGCCCCTAGACAAATGTAAGCCAAAACATACAGTTTATAAATACATCATCTGGCAAATACAGTATATAGAAAAACAGTTTTAAAACAAGCAGGATCTACAATGTGCAGTGTAGCACAGATAGGCCTATCCTTGACGTTGACGGAATAAACGTGTCATCCTGGGAATCTTTGGAGATCGATGAAAGCTCTTTGGCACAATTCTCAATTGTCAGGTTACATATTGAGTATTTTATGTCACGTTGACGGAAATACCATAAAAAGAATAAATTCTGAATACAAAATAAACAATATTATGTGACCTACTTCTAGTTTTTAAAATGTTTAGAGTTGGTCTACATTTTCTCATTTTCTTAGCATCTGTCTGTTTTTCAATGTGGCTATATGTGTTACTTCCCACATAATAACCATAAATAACTTTAGACTTGCTAAAGTTATCTATTTGCTAGTAGTACTTGGTGTTCTTTTATCTTAGCTCACTGAGAAAATTTAGCACCGGCCACACCTGACATCCCAAATAATTTTTCATCCCAAAAGTCGTACACCTCAAATATCCTGTCTACTTCTAAGCAAGTAAGCTCCATGCATGTTATATTTCAGTTACTAGAAGTTGTGTGCATATTTAAAATATTTTCATCTTTTGCAAAGAGATACTTAAACACTCTTTTGGATTACTTAAGAGTGACTCGCAAACAAGCATGGTATCTATCTAAACTCCGTTTCCTGTGTGATAAAGATCCCGAGGGATCCTATAGTAATATACTGACTTATAATTATCACCTCTTAATAACCATATGTACAACCACATAAGAAGTAAAAGAAATTTCCACGACCTATTTCCTTGACTACCGCATCAAACGGAGCCTCCTTTCAAACTCATTTATGCACTCTCACGCCATTTATGGAGAGTAGCAAATCGGTAGATTATGGGCTAATTTATGGGAGTAGCACTTCCTTCAAACTCTGCCACCTAAGGGTCCTTGTGGGTTTCTCTTGCTGACGTTACCGTCGTAATGTGAGACCTGGGCGTAAGGCATCATCCTCTCTTCTGCTATTTCAAAGAATTCGAATACCGTTTCTTTTCAGAATGCGGTGCTTCCTCATAAATTATTATCGTATCTATCTTTATAAATGATTTAACACGATCGCAGCCTAAATATTAACAGTATTTAGTTACTGTCAGTTAGCGTCAGATAAAATATTTGTATTCACAATTTTATGAATCATGCTACCCTCTCAAGGACTCTTAAGTTACACGCAATAAAATTATTTTGATAAATCGCATTATTTTTATAAACAACAACTTGTCATAGTAATTATAACTCTAAGTTCTAGTTTTGCTCAAGATGTAAATAAACTAGTTAAATCAACATCTCACTTGAATACTAAATAAATTGCTAGCAGTAAATTTAAGAGTAAAAAAACTACCAACACAACCAAAGAAAAAGAAAAGTGTAGTGGCTCGAGTGTAGAGCCTTGCGTCAGTCCAGTTTCCCGCTTCCTCAGAGGGCGATGCCGCAACCATAACTATCCAAGTACAATGGCCAATTTACCCGTTAGCAACCAGTGTCCTGTACTAGCGTGACAGGATTCGCAGAAGTAATCCCGCTGCCACTTCAATTTGTTCTCCGTAGCCCCATGTATGCTGGAACTAATATGAGTATACCATTTGTAGCACGGGACTGTTGCAGAGATGTACTATAATCCATTGGTTACTATTTAAGAACAGTTTACGGCCTACATAAATCTCCCTCACATTAAACTACTTTTTAAAATATAAATCTTTCTTTGTCATATTTACACTTTCATTGGAGGTAGTACAAGTGAAAGAAGTATGAACTTAGCGATGGTGAATAAATGTTCCATCTCAAGTTGACAGTTACAGTGACATGAATACGTCGGGCTCAACATGGTATAAGTGTGGAGGGATTCCGTGTTACTAGCGCACGTGTTAGGAGCGCACAACCCTTCTACCTGGAGCTCGGAGGGCGTTGGAAGCGCAAACGAGGGTCCAACCTGACCTGCCGGCGGTCCGGTCAAATCCCCGGCCATAAATGAATTATACAAGGTTGAGTGAACATTCTAGCTTAAGTTTAAACATTTGTTAAAAATAAACACGACGAATAAAAAGTAACATTGTATAATTATGTTTTAGTTTTTGTCCCAGTTCTATACGACAATTTTAAGTGTTTTAAGCCCAAGGAACGCATTTTTGTAACATTTAATTGCAGACATTGAGCGTAATTACCAGCAACAAATAATAACGTACTTACTACGAGACGGCAAGTGTAAGGTTACTTTAAACTTAGTTGGTATTATATATAGTTCTAATTTTAAATGTTATTATATTTGTTATTTTACCAATCATTGTATTTGTTATTGTTGTTGAAAGACTATAGTAAAAAATGGATCGTGATGTTTTTACATTTAGGACTAAAAAATGACGCACAGAAAATAATATTCAGGAAATATAATTAATTATTTAATTTGTTTTAGAAATTAACATCTCTTGTGCCAGCCGCTTGATTATTACTGAAAAGAGTTATAATAATATGCTAACTAGATCAATTAATTATCAACTGATATTTACAGATCCTGTGATATATCCTGCCTTTCGCCCTGTTCAAACCCATTTTGTTTTTGAAGTTATACTTCTTTGCGCCCGTTAGACACTTTGGGATGGGATGTTGGTCGAGAAACCGCGTCACGCTGAAAAGTAAGAACAAATTTTTAAGAACTATCGATTAATCGATTGTTAATCGAAGAAATTTAATCGAAGAAATTACTGATAATGATAATATAGGTGTATAATATAATAATGAAGTCACGTATAATATATTGAAGATAAATATATTGAATAATATTGAAAAATGTCTTATATTTCATTTATATATCCTGTCTGTTTGTGTGCGTGAGTGGGTGTATGAGAATGGCCAAAGAAGTATAACTTCCACCGTGTGGTCCGACGCACACCCAATTTTTTTCTTACAATAATTTGGGGAAAGTTTTTTGACAGTTGTTAGAAGATAGTTTTAAATTAAATTATTGTTAAAATGTTATTGCCTAAATACAGTATTAGACGCATTTGGCATCCTAAATGTACTAAATTAACTACTTATTTTAGTTATTTACAATATCGATATTGAGGAGGGGTGATGTAATAATCTAGTCTTGCTTGATTCTAAACACCATCAAGTTACTAAAGACAAAAATGTAGTTCTATTGCTCATTTGGTCGTAGGCTATTGGCCTTATATTATAATATGAAAAGGACATTGATACAGGTGTTTCCCAATATCACTTAGGCACATTCAGATTTATCTATTGAATTTTTCCAAAGGAAGTCATTATTTAAAAGCACTGGGGATACCAAAGGGGTCATCGTCCTTCAGATTTACTTGACAACTACCTTGTAAGGTCATTCCTGTAAGTATATAGCAGCATTGACTACGAGCTGTTACCTCCAAGTCGAGATACAAGTCCAAAGATTGAAATAAAGTTCAGTAAAATATTCTAACAGAATTCGTTGATGGTATAGATGTCAAAATGTCAAATAAGTTTTATTATAATTTAATTATAATAATAACAAATACCATTATACTAGAAAATGTAGCTATATTCTTAGATTTTATTTATGTGATATTTAATAAATACTGTGTTACAACCCGGGTTGTGCTACACGATTCTGTATGGAAACTGGTTCATTCAGAGGGCATCAACGTTGTAAGTGTATAAGTGAGTGATAGCCATCAACGATGTAAGGGAATGGGTGAGTGGGAGGACCTTCAATGTCGTAAGTGTACGATAGGGTATGTCCGTCTACGTTGTAATGGTATAGGTGAATGGGAGGGCCATGAATGTCGCAAGTGTATGGGTGAGTGATGGCCGTCAACAATGTAAGGGTATGGGTGAGTGGGAGGACCTTCAAGGGTACGATAGAGGGAGTCCGTCTAATTTGTAATCGTATAGGTGAGTGGGAGGGCCATCAATGTCATAAGTGTATGGGTGAGTGATGGCCGTCAACGATGTAAGGGTATGGGTGAGTGGGAGGATCTTCAAGTGTACGATAGAGGATTCCGTCTACGTTGTAATCGTATAGGTGAGTGGGAGGGCCATCAATGTCATAAGTGTATGGGTGAGTGATGGCCGTCAACGATGTAAGGGTATGGGTGAGTGGGGAGAATCTTCAAGTGTACGATAGAGGATTCCGTCTACGTTGTAATCGTATAGGTGAGTGGGAGGGCCATCAATGTCGTAAGTATATGGGTAGTTGACGGCCGTCATCGTTGTAAGGGTATGGGTGAGTGATGGCCGTCAACGATGTAAGTGTATGGGTGAGTGAGAGGACCTTCAGTATTGTAAGTGTATAAGTGAGTGATGGCCGTCAACGATGTAAGTGTATGGGTGAGTGGGAGGATCATGAACGTTGTGCGTTTACTAACACTTTTATTCTCCATCTAAACAATAATTAACTAAGAAAATTATAGCACGATTCGATTAGGCTAGTATTGGATTAGATTGTGCTGGATATATAAGTATTATAGTGTTTCGTTAATAACTTTAAACGAAGATCAATAATCCCCTTAATATTTTAAAATTTATAAATTCGCAGACTCACTATTATAGAATGACATTTAATTCACAAGTTCAAGTAATCTACTGTGTTACATTCTATAATCATAAATGATATTACATGTATTCAAGCTATTTCTGAGGTAAACATTTCGGGATCATTGGACTGTGTAGGCCTACCCGAGTTTCTACAGGGTTTCGTCATACCACTCAGTGCTGGAAGGCATGTTTGGATTAACACCTGTTGTTGAAGATAATTGCCAGACCTGTCCATTGTTTTTGACTGCAACTGTATTATTAAAATTTGTCCGACACAACTCATATGAAAACAAAGGTCCTCAGTCTCGAAGAACGTTTAACCGTTTGGTGACCCTGGATGTCTTCGGGATTTCTTAATTCTGAATTGTAGAAATCAACGACCTTTCAAAATTAGGTTAGTCAATGAAAGTCAGTAAACAACGTACTGTAGCTGTCTTTGGACCGTGCAATGATAATGAAGTCATGAACACTACTTACTTGTAACACACTACTTAACTTTTTAAAGTAAGAATCTAAGTGAAGTACAATTTGCAATAAATTGACTTGTCACCTTAGTTTAGCACTCTGTAAGGTCTTAAGTTATTAAAAGTGAGCAGTTGAGAACTCGAAATGTTAAGTTCGTAGATATCCAGGAGTACTTATTATTTTGCACCTTTTAAAAATGTGTAACCTAACCTATCATCCAAATCCAAACGGTACATTTTAGAGTTGTTTCATCTTTATATTAGATAATGCAGCTTAAAATCAATTTTTATTTTAACTTCAAAGAGCAGACCTTTCCAAGTTCCTTATAAACTTGTTAACATAACTAACTTAAAACATTGGCATATTTCTTATTTGTATGGCAGCAAGTTTATATAAAAATCTGGAAGCACGATCTGTTGTGTATGACCGGATGTTAGGATTGTTTGTGTTGAATCACAAAATACTCCACACAATGTAATAATGCAGAGAGAAGATTAACAGAAACAGCTCATCGATTGCAACGGCATAAAGGAACGGAAGAAAGCATTTTCATGATGTATACGCACAGATAAGGTTATATTTATTTCTCAGTGTAGGTTTGACTTACATAATTTCTAAAACATGGCGTTCTTATTAGCCCAGAGGACAGTCTTTCGATTGCTCAACGAGAATCGCCATACCTTCCAACAAATTTATCCCTAGTGGTACAATCTACTAATTTTTGAACACAACTTTTAGTGAGGCATTTGACTTTTTATGACCCTTTGAACAGATGTCTTGAACCCACCTTTTTTTTTTTTTTACCTTGCTCCACTTTCCCTCTGCGAACATGAATTCTAATAAATATTGCCTAATGAACAATATGACCGATATTGTTTTGTTTATAAGAAAGGCAAGGATAAGTTTTAGACACTACAATCACTCCATTTTCAAATTCAATCTATTTCTGATGATAGGAATGTATTCCAAGGAAGATTAAGGTGCTTAATGGAATCAGCTAAGTAGCTGTCACTTTATATTCCAGTCTATTTATAGAGATTGCCAGAGCCGCCTCCGCCGACCGATCGTCAGTCCCAGATTTATGCAACGTTCACGTAACTTTCACTGTACAGTCAGGGTTTCTGAAAGTTGTCCTGGCGTTTGTCTTTGATGTTCAATCAATTATATCAAAGACCTAAAGTATATTCAATTAATTATATCAGTCTTATTTTGTCTAATGACATTATCGTATTATCATTTGAAGATTCTTATTTTTTATATTAATTTATTCTTTTGTCTTTGATTCATTACATTTTTTTATATTTAGTCACTGTGTCGTTTATTAACCAATAAGATCTCAAGATAAAGAGGGATAAATTGCAACATTTGTCAAATCAACACTAATTTCTTTGAATGTGTTGAAAAGAGTAAAATATCTTGGGCCAATCCTGACAACTACTAATGCTTATTACTGTACTGATTATACCAAAGAAAGGTTTTCTGCCACAAGTTGGTGTTATTTTATGCATACGATTCTGTTGTCCTCTGTATCCTGCATGCTGTTTCCAGTCTCAGTATTCACAAGACTGTAATGAGACCTATCTATGCATGTGAAGCTTGGACGCTTACACAGAACGATGCTGATAGACTACAGAATTTTAGCAAGAAAATTTTTAAGAAGAATATTTAGAGCTGAGCTTTGAGATGAATAATGAAGTAAACAGAGGAATCACTGTATGTGTATGTATGGGTGAGTCAGTATCACTGTATGTGTATGGGTGGGTAGGTCAGTACCACTGTACGTGAACGTATGGGTAAGTGGGTCAGTATCACTGTATGTGTATGGGTGGGTGGGTCAGTACCACTGTACGTGAACGTATGGGTGAGTGGGTCAGTATCACTGTATGTGTATTGGTGAGTGGGTCAATACCACTGAACGTGAACGTATGGACGGGTGGGTCAGTATCACTGTATGTGTATGGGTGGGTGGGTCAATACCACTGAACGTGAACGTATAGACGGGTGGGTCAGTACCACTGTATGTGTATGGGTGAGTGGGTCAATACCACTGAACGTAAACGTATGGACGGGTGGGTTAGTATCACTGTATGTGTATTGGTGAGTGGGTCAATACGTGAACGTGAACGTATGGACGGGTGGGTCAGTATCACTGTATGTGTATGGGTGGGTGGGTCAGTACCACTGTACGTGAACGTATGGGTGAGTGGGTCAGTATCACTGTATGTGTATGGGTGGGTGGGTCAGTACCACTGTACGTGAACGTATGGGTGAGTGGGTCAGTATCACTGTATGTGTATTGGTGAGTGGGTCAATACCACTGAACGTGAACGGATGGACGGGTGGGTCAGTATCACTGTATGTGTATGGGTGGGTGGGTCAGTACCACTGTACGTGAACGTATGGACGGGTGGGTCAGTATCACTTTATGTGTATGGGTGGGTGGGTCAGTACCACTGTACGTGAACGTATGGACGGGTGGGTCAGTACCACTGTATGTGTATGGGTGAGTGGGTCAATACCACTGAACGTAAACGTATGGACGGGTGGGTCAGTATCACTGTATGTGTATTGGTGAGTGGGTCAATACCACTGAACGTGAACGTATGGACGGGTGGGTCAGTATCACTGTATGTGTATGGGTGGGTGAGTCAGTACCACTGTACGTGAACGTATGGGTGAGTGGGTCAGTATCACTGTATGTGTATGGGTGGGTGAGTCAGTACCACTGTACGTGAACGTATGGGTGAGTGGGTCAGTATCACTGTATGTGTATTGGTGAGTGGGTCAATACCACTGAACGTGAACGTATGGACGGGTGGGTCAGTATCACTGTATGTGTATGGGTGGGTGGGTCAATACCACTGTACGTGAACGTATGGGTGAGTGGGTCAGTATCACTGTATGTGTATTGGTGAGTGGGTCAATACCACTGTACGTGAACGTATGGATGGGTGGGTCAGTATCACTGTATGTGTATGTGTGGGTGGGTCAATACCATTGTACGTGAACCTATGCACGCGTGGGTCAGTATCACTGTATGTGTTTGGGTGGGTGGATCAATACCACTGTACGTGAACGTATGGACGGGTGGGTCAGTATCACTGTATGTGTATGGGTGGGTGGGTCAGTACCACTGTACGTGAACGTATGGGTGAGTGGGTCAGTATCACTGTATGTGTATTGGTGAGTGGGTCAATACCACTGAACGTGAACGTATGGACTGGTGGGTCAGTATCACTGTATGTGTATGGGTGGGTGGGTCAATACCACTGTACGTGAACGTATGGGTGAGTGGGTCAGTATCACTGTATGTGTATTGGTGAGTGGGTCAATACCACTGTACGTAAACGTATGGGCAGGTGGGTCAGTATCACTGTATGTGTATGGGTGGGTGGGTCAATACCACTGTACGTGAACGTATGGACGGGTGGGTCAGTATCACTGTATGTGTATGTGTGGGTGGGTCAATACCACTGTACGTGAACCTATGCACGCGTGGGTCAGTATCACTGTATGTGTATGGGTGGGTGGATCAATACCACTGTACGTGAACGTATGGACGGGTGGGTCAGTATCACTATATGTGTATGGGTGGGTGGGTCAATACCACTGTACGTGAACGTATGGACGGGTGGGTCAGTATAACTGTATGTGTATGTGTGGGTGGGTCAATACCACTGTACGTGAACGTATGGGCAGGTGGGTCAGTATCACTGTATGTGTATGGGTGGGTGGGTCAGTACCACTGTACGTGAACGTATGGACGGGTGGGTCAGTATCACTGTTTGTGTATGGGTGAATGGGTCAATACCGTCTAGGAACTGCCTGAAAAGGATATTGTGAGGTTTATCAAGGCATGACATGGTAGGACTACATATTTGTGATAAAAATAATAGTCTAAAGAATAAACGACCAAGAGTTAACATCGAATTATATGTCAGGATGACCTGAGGAAGATGGCTTGAGGAACTTTAGAGAGGTTACACTATGAGGGCATTAGTTTTTTAGGCAAAACCCCACGGAGGTACCGCTGAAGTAAGAGTAAATATTTAAAACTAACAAAGCAAATAAATTATTTCGATCGGCAATCGTACACACCAGTCGAGTGTTGGTTTTAGCAAATATAAAAATTTATATATGAATTGCATTTTGTATATACAATTCAGATTTTTAATAGTGCATTAATTTTTTGCTGTTGTTCAATTTCGATTTGGCTTTAATTTTGTATAGTCTTGAAAATACCGTTTACTAACTGGTGCGTATAATTGATAACCTATTTCTATATGCACTTGGAATTTGATATTTTTTTTTAAATTAGAGTAAGCAATTTGGAATGTAAAAAAAAAAAATCAGATTTACATTTTTATTTTGACGTCTCTTTTGCTAAAACTCTTAAGCATTCAAACTCTTAAAAGAGTTTTATTTTAAAGATATACCACCACCGTTTGAGTTGTTAATTGTTTCAAGAAATTTCGCAATAAATAACCGTAATATTAATTTAAGAACTAAACTCAAGGTGATGAGTTAATGTTATCTAGCCCTCAACGTATGCTAATGTATTTGACCAATTGTCGCGGAGTCCAATCGAACGCTGTATGGCGTAAAACTGCCGCATGTATTTATTGTACGTGACAAAATCAACTCTTCAGTTTGATACTTTATAGCTACAACTACAAAGGTTCATTTTTACAGTGTTTTTAGAATTGTCGGCATTTTTATCTGGTGATGTATCGATTAATTTATATTTTTTTAAATTTAGTAATTTTAATGCACTGTTATTTTATTTATTTTTTTTTTAATACCAGTGCATCATTTTTCAGGTATGATATACTGGACATGCTTGAGTTGTCGGCACTGGTGGCGCAGTGCTGTAACTCAGCTACTTTGGGACAAAGTGTTGAGATTGTAGGCGATAGGTTCCATGCTCGGTTCTCTTAAAATACTGACGCGGCGTCCGCTCAATGGTTGTCATCAATATAGACACTACTAGAGAAGTCTGGAGTGTCCGTGTTGAATGGTAGTCAAGGTTCGGGTGTTGTGTAGAGAAGAGAACTAAGTGTCGAACTTGTCAATTAGCTGAAAATCAGACCAACACTACGTGGTTCGGATTCCACGTAAAGCTGTAGGTCCCATAGTTGCCCTGGCTATTGGGCTATTAATAAATAGTCCTTTCTGAGCTAAGTCGAACTCAGATAGTAACAATGACTACACTCGTTCATCTACACTCATCACACTCATTCATGCCTCATATTCGCCCATATCTCTACGATCGGCGTCTTAGAGATGAATAATGAATACAGCAAAAGTAAACGCATACAACATTCAACACAATTTTATACCTATAATGATTTTGTTAGATGGTATTCAGTGATAGGAGGGAGAACATGTTACAAATGGCAGTGCATATTGTCAAAGGTTCAAATTTATATTTTGATTAATAAAGAAAATATTTGGGTGTTTCCAGACATTTTACACTCTCTGTATATACAGTGTATGATGTAATGACGAGCTCATGAGAATAGTGGGGATGGCGTTCAAGTCTGGAGAATGTCTCAAAAGTTCAGATAATGTAAACTTGAGTTGACGATCATTCTGTGATTAACTAATCATCTCATTTACAAAATTAGTAGGCCTATATTTCGTGTTTTTGGACATTGTTATGATGAAAAATACAACATCGTTTTTTATAGTTCATAAATAAATTTCGACTGCGGTCAACTACCTGACTCTAGTTAGCTCTGCCTCATGATAAAACGACTGTAATAAAAGAGCAACTGTACAGTCTCGCACGAAGAAAAGTAGACTCGGTAACCGGTTGGACCAACGCCAGTAGCTGGCTGGACGGTCGTTAGTGCGAGAACGGCCGATGTCTATCGCTATTAATTGGTTTCATTGCACCTATATTTTTTCTACACACAATGTAGTAAAATATCTTCCTAATTAGTAGTCTACATAATTTTTCAATTTTAAGATAAAATGTCTAATTAAATATTTGTTATAGTTTATATTTTTCTCATTATTTTACTAATAATTATATAAAAATCTAATGGTGTCTGTGTGTGTGTAAATCACGCATAAACTACTGAACCCATTCATCTGAAATTTTGCATGGACATTCCTAGGGTCTCTGGTTAACACATAGGCCTATCTTTATTTTGAAATTCCGTAAGGAAATCACCCCAAGGGTTCTAAGAAGTATCAATGTAACCCCTATGACAGTACCAATTTGACAATTGTTCGTTTATAATAGTTTCATTAATAAGCTGTTCGAATAAATAAACAACTTACATAGGTCTGAAGTAAATACCAGACCAAACTAACCACAACCATGGTAACTATAAAAGACGGTAGGTATTACGACGAGGCTGCGCAGTAGACTGTGATATCACATGGGCGAAATCACCTGGTTTGATTATTCGATAAAATAATGGGAACTAAATCTACCAATCGCAAGGAAGCGTTCAGCTAAATAGTACGCTGGAATTGTAAACTACTTATCAGCTGGTATTGTAAACTACTTATCAGCTGGAATTGTAAACTACGGGAATTAGAACAGTATTTTTGTGTTTGTTGTTGTCATTTCGCCCATGTGACGTCATATGAGGTGCGCGTGATACCTACCGTCTTCTTTCCTAGGGGTACGGTGACCACAACGCACTTTGGCATTATACAGATGCCAGTAGGTACATGTTCTGTATTACTGAATGTAATAAGTACAGTATAAATCAACGTAAACCCCATACTGTGCTAGTATTAGTTAAAGTTGTCTACGCAAATACAGGGCATGATAACTAATGACTAAACTTAATTCAAAGCAAAATTATATTTTTATTATAAAAATAAAATATATCTATTACCGATAGCACACATTTTATTTTACTTTTAAAAGTATCATATCCATCCGGTATAGATTTACGTATGATGTTATTTATGTATATACAATATTAGACGTAGATTATAGATATTTAAGTACTTATTCTTTCCTCTTTAACAGCTTGAACTTATTTTCCAAGTAAGTGACTCATCCTTTGCATTATTAAATGTTCTTACTAATTAATGTTATATCTCTCAGGGCACAGAAATGAATTGTTCACACCTTCCCATTTTAAAATCACTGTCAACGAATTCATTTTTGGCGAATATTCATTTGCTTCAAGTTCGTGAAAAGTAAAACACCAAAACTAACCTTTTTAACGTTAGTGTATATTATTGCTAGGCTGTTATATTTACTTTGAATTATAAACCTTCTTTACAGATTCTGTAAAACTGTTTCTCTATGTTTAAATTGAGGCAAATGTATAAACATATCTCATAAAGGATGGTTCATTTTTACCGTCAGTGGTTGACCTGACATTACAATTGAACAAAACATCATATTCCTCCTAATGAACTCAAATATTGTGTTTCTGACACTTTAAACAGACACCATTGATGTCACATGTATGATTCAAGATCGGTCAATTACCAACGTTGAACCTCACAATTAAAACCAACTCTCCCACATAATTTCAATCCGCGAATTTAAATTGCTAAAATGTTCAGAGGACAAGTTTACATGGTTATGAGTCACATCGGTGAAAGCGTGAAACTTCTTACAGTGCGCCAAATATTTGAAGACTTTATGCATATTTCATTGACAGTCAATTAACTGGAACACCGATATGAAAGTTGATCTGGCAAGAACTGTCTTGGCACTAAGAAAGGCTTGCAAACGTACTTTGCGCGAACCAATAAAGTTAAGGCACCTAATATCGAGACAAATCCAATACTCCAAACCATCCAAAAAATCCTGTCACATGGAAGTAGAAATAGTTGGGTATGTGAACGTTTTATAGAAGTTACTGGTCAAGTGCTATTTTTTATAATGTTTACTAAGCTAAGGAATATTGAAAATAAAATACTGTATTTTCAACGAAAGTCTCACTAAGTTTAGGTTAACATTTAAGAGGTCAGAAAAAATAATTTAAACAACAAATCTTTAACTAGTTGAAACTCCTTGAATGTTTAAAATGAAAATAAATTGTATATTGTTGACACTTCACTACAGTAGTCAATAGCTCACAGTGGAAGCATGAAGATAGGTAAATCGATTTCCTACAGAACTTAAGTAAGTCTAAATCGATATTGTAAATAAACAAAGCATACTTAATCAAACCCAAATGTTGAGTGAACAAGTTTTTGGGAAGTTATCTAAGGTTACATTTATGGTTTGGACCTGGAACAGAGAAATAAGTTAACTTATTAACTATTAAAAACACTTTATATTTTTAAAGAAATTAACTCGCCACTTACTTATCACCAAGATACCAAATTATGCCACCACTGAATTCTCATTCATTTCTACGTAATTGTTCTTTTTAGGTGACGTGAAATAAATATCCCAGGTATAGTTTTGAGTAGACATCCACTTTGTATTTGCATAATTTATGTGTCATGTAGATCAGTACAGACTATCAAACACTGTTGTATCTGAACTAGTTTTGACAGCATTTAATGTAAATACTGCACTTGTTTTATCTATTCTCTTTATAGAGAATACTACTTTCCCAGTTCTTCTCGATTCTATTCAGGCGTGTGGATTAAAACTGGTTTTAAACGAGATTGTGCTAGTGTTATACCTATTCTTAAAATGGCAAATTGTGCAACTTGTTCCAAAACCTTTGCAACTAAAGCTTAAAGCTTTGTGAACATTAAAGCTTAATGACTTTGAAAAATCATGTCATGCTTCATGTGTTGGATGACAAAAGCTAATTTGGAATATTTTGTTGCTGAATGAGTTCTATGGTGAGAAGAGGTAGTTTGCGCTTGACACTGGAAACCTGAAGAAAGGTAAGGTAAGAGTAAATGTAATGTAGTGTATGAAGTTTGTGACATTAAAGATAAATAAATTATGAGTAGTAAACAAAGTATGTAAACGAAGTTTGTTTTTACAAACATTTTACAGACTGAGTTAAGTCTGTAAAATGTTAAAACAAGTTTAGGCTCCAAATTCTGAAAATGAGGCATCAAAAGAAAGAATCCAGTGGTAGAAATTAGACGTGAAGTTCAAGAAAATTCGCGTCGAAACTATGTGGAAGTGAAGATGTTCCAGTTGAGAACCCATTAATGGACCCTGTGGAACAATTTGAAAATAATCTTTGAATGGTGATAGAAGACAACGGATGATCGGTGTCTGTCACACAGTAGACCAAATCTTTGATAGACTTCCAGGAATCATAATAAGGTTTGTCAAGAATAAAATTCCCCTGGAGATTAAAAGTCAGTTGAATCTTTAGTGACATACCAAGAGAGGTTTATCGAGCACTGCGTAACTGAGTGGCCCTCTAATGTACCAGTGGGCCTGTTTCTAATGTTTACGATTATGTCAATCGATTAGTCACATCCTCGTCATGCCCACGGCCATCGTGGGCCGTTCCCAGAAGGGAGTGGAGCTCTGGAGGTTGGAGGGCCACACTTGAGCCGTTGACATGGATGAGTTAATGTTCTTGTGCAGGCGGTTCCTTGAACTGTTCACAATTGTATAAACCTTCAATTTTATCGCAGATGTTAAATATTGAGGTTAAGAACCTTCGTGTCATCAACATGTCTTCACAACTAGAATCTACAGTTTCCGGTGACAACCACGTCAAGGTACTATCTACAATATTTACCACTATCTACAATCGGCAAGCTGGAAGGTCACTTGCCGATTTCAGTTTCAGAGAAACCACTGAGGATGCCACATCACAGTATGGGCGAAACGTCTGGTCATCTTGTAATATTGTAGATAGTACCTTGACGCGGTTGTCACCGGAAACTGTAGATTCTAGTTATGACACCGGCCGCTTAAGCCTAAGTTCTAAGAACATGTCTTCACGTTTCCTTTTTTCAAAATCAGTCGTAAGCGTTCTCCTGATGCTGCAAAATAGAAAGCAAATTATTTAAGATAAGTAAATAATTGTAAGTAATCTTTCTTTGTGGTGATTGTCATATCTAAATGAAGAACTGTTTCTGTGGCCAATCACCACCCCCTTCCCGATAGTTAGCCTAAGTTTAGTTCCTTATGGAGATAAAAACATTTTGAGTGAAAGCCCTTGAAAAACCAAAGGCTAAAACAATCTTCTTAACCACTTTCTTCCTAACAGGCCCTCTAACCATATACTTGGGCCGAACGATAGGCGACCTGCGTGTTATATTTAAGTGCATGTAGAGGGGAATTCTCCACCACTCAGTTGTCGTACTTCACGGGCGTGACTAATTTCCACCTTCAAGTCTTCAACTTCCGGAACAGTGTTTAGTTGAAAAAAAACCTTTAATGAAGTGTGCAAGTTTGTTTAACTTATATGTATTGTTTACTGTGTTATTAGTTCTATTATTGCTATAATTAATTGTTATTTTAATACTAAATAGTGATTTAAAATCATTGCAAGCTTGATTTGTTGGTATTGCGCCACCAGCACGCGGCTTTGCGCCATCCTGGTTGCCATGAAAGTTTTTAAATAGAATTAAATTGTGAGGGAAGAGTAGTTCTCTGTCTCACTTCCATCACTCAGTACATCTCACTCGCACCAGTGCGTTCAGAGGGTAGTTTTCTAAGCGGCCTTTCTATAATAGGGTTATCCTACAAACCCACTGCATACCACCTCGAACGGGTTAAGGAGGTTAACATGGGGCATGTAGCAAGCCGTTTGTAGCTGACATGCCTTGTGTAAACACCAACTAACCAGATCACGTGACCACAAGGCAATGTACACTCCCATTATTTCCGTGAGTGAAACAGGGGATTAGCGAGGAAGTCTGTCTTACATAAACATACATTATGAGTGCTTAACACCACGTTAATTAAAATATATGGAAGCAAGCAAGGATAGCGATTAGGGTGCCGTATCCCATTTCCAACCCAGCTAGCCTCACTTCACAGTCTATAACGGTACAACCGAGTACAAATGAAAGAAACGTCAGCTCCCAAAAGATTCAGAACTGAAAGCTAACTTGAACATGTACCAACATTATTTTGTTAATATAACAAATTCGATATTTGTTGCAAAATTGATATAAAATAATGATCTGCAATTTAAAGCAATTTATACTGTTAAACAACTCCTTTAACAGTATAAGTTGTTTAACAGGAGTTGAGATTTGTACCTGAACTTAATGTATCAACTTACAATGACTACAGATAGAATTTATAGTTAGTGGAACTTATTTGATTTTAGAGAAACACTTTTTTATAACTAACTGTCCGATGTGTACGTTGTAAATCATGAGTTTACAGTAATTCACATGACTTGTCTTTTATTGTACTGAACACTATTATGCTTATCTTTTTAGTTATACTATACTAAACTTTGAGCAGTAACACGTCCCCATCGACTGTCGCGTCATTTTCAACATTTTTTTTGTATATTTGAAAGTTACGTAAAAGATCAGAAGTTAATTATAAGTTATACAATTTATTTGTAAAACCCCACTGATTTTTAACTTTGTTTGTATCTGTTTTGTGTTCTTTCAACAGAATAAAGCATAATTGAACTTTTACACAAACAAAACTTTTGCAGCTGACCTCGCACGAATTACTTAGTTCTTTTTTTAATTTAGTTGAAAAAATATATTACGATTAAAATATCTATTTTTTTTCTACATATGAAGAATAATAGCCTAATAAAAATTGAACAATAATTACAGTACGTATGTTAGTTATCGTTGGTTATCATTCATTATTTTAGAAACAATTTAAGCTTAATTATTTAAAAATTTTAAATATAAAGAGTTAAAATACTGATCTCCTGTCACAAACCTCAGTGAAATTCACAACCATTCAACCTGCTTATCCAATCATTATAATCTATTGCTTTTGACATTTGTTTTACAATTAATTGCATAAGCTGACGAAATACATATAACTAATTAAAATAATAAACAAAAATAAATTATAAAATAATAGTTAAATAAAATTTAGGAATAACCATCAATATTTTGACAATAATATAAATAACATTTTGAAATATATCAAATTTGGTAAATTTATCCTAATGAATGTCTTCTAAGAAATCTTTAGTTTTGTAGTACGATTAATTTTTTAAAATTATTAATTTATGTCTAATTTCTTTTAAATTGGCTCTTCTTCGATGTCTTTGGGGGACTTATTAAATTACTTTACTCCATAATGAAATATATTTTTTGATAAAAATTTGTGTTGTGATACGGTAATTTTAAATAGGTTTTGTTTCTTATTTTAATTGGTGTAAAATACATTCTCCTGATGATTTTTAGCAAAAAGTAGGGTCTGATTTTGAATTTAGATGTATTGAAATGGTAAAATACAGTGTTTCTTGAAAATGTCTATATGAAGATTTTCCACCTATTAAAAATTGGTACCTTAATTGCTGTTTTGTTGTTGTTTGAATGCTACTCTTGAATGTTTGGAGTTCCCCAAATCCCAATAGCGTATTTCAAATTAGGGTATATAAGTCCACAATATATAAGCAAATGAGTTTTAAATTTGTATAAGTAGATACTCCCCTTAATTGAATAAACCCTGCTAAGAGACTCCTCCCCCCCTCCCCCCAAGAGGTGTAAGAGAGGTCCTAACGCCCTAACTTTTCCCCGCAACGCAAACCATTGTTAATTTCATTCGCCCAAGTATTGTAGTAAATAATTTAACTCTAAAATAATATATTATAAGTGCGTTAACTGGTTTGTACCACCTTTGCTCTAATTGTGGTGGAATAATTACTTGTGGTTTCCTCATGTAACTTGCCCATGACCCCAATGGGGTCATTCATTCATGGTGCTTTTCATGGTGGCTCCGACTCTCGCATGGTTATTGTTGTATACCACCAATATTTACGAAGCTAACGGATTAATAAAAGTCTTAAAATACAATCAAAAAATAAACTCCAGAAATTAATGAATGAATTAAAAATAATAATATAATTAAGATAATAATTTCAAAAACACTTAATATAAAATAATAATATAATTAAGATGATTAATTTAAAAATTATAAAATAAATTAAATATACACCCCGTAACATACACTCCACTAAAAATAAATAGTTTGTAAATACAAATCGTTATCGACCGTTTGTACATGCTCCGGATCGTCCTAATAATCATGGAAACTTGGCCTCGGCTTCAACCACGCTATGAGGGGGCATGCATAGTGTACATGAATCACGACGTGGCCGAAATACGGAGATTGACGTATAATTTACTTATAATTAGTCCAGGGAACCAAGGGACTTGGAACCACGCAGTATGAGGTCCAAGATTATTATATTGTATATAGTAAATATCCCCGCAGTCGTTATATAAGATGATGTGTAACAGTTTTAAACGCAAATAAAAACGCAATAAATGTTTTAACGTTCTTATCCGTAACGCTGGTGAATACATAACTTAAATTACAAATACAAATGACATAACTAGAAAATGTGAGGGGTTTTTTTAGTATGATAAAATTATGCCAACTACTTTAATTATGCCAAAACGTTTTAATCTACTGATTGTTGTTTTCAATATTTGTTTAGTAATCCTCTCCGAGCTAACGAATCGCAGTAAATATTATTTCTACAATTTAAATTACAAAGAAAATAAATATTCCTTTCATAAGACCATATGTTGTCATACGTCCCAGGAGAACATAAATTCGCCAGTTTCTGATGAGTTTTATAAGACTTGCTGAAGTCGTTTATCCACAAACTGATCTTGATAAACATGTAGTTATATCGGGGTTATGAGCTCAATTCCGGCATCATTAGGCATGGATTGTGTTTAGTTCATTAGAAGAAAGTAGAGGCAAAGAGAGCGTCAACATCAGGTCATAATTGCAGCCCCTGATCCAGTTGCTCGTGAGAGTTGTGACTGGGTGGATGAGTGAACACGGTCCCATAGTTGTATGACACAATTGTTACTATCGATGTGACGTCAACATAGGGGTTGAAGGATCATGATTATGGACCCTGATCCAGTTGCTATTTAGTTTGCTACCGTTGGCCCTTGTGATCACGATGTCATATTGTGTCACACAATAATTACGATAGGGTGATCCAGTTGCTCGTGAGAGTTGTGACTGGGTGGATGGGTGAACACGGTCCCATAGTTGTATGACACAATTGTTACTATCGATGTGACGTCCACATAGGGGCTTAGGGGTCATGATTGTGGCCCCTTATCCGGTTGCTCTTTAGTTTGCTACTGTTGGCCCTTGTGATCACGATCTCATATTGTGCCACATAATCATTACGATCGATGTGACTTCAATATAGGGGCTGAGGGGTCATGATTGTGGCCCATGATCCAGTTGCTCTTTAGTTTGCTACCGTTGGCCCTTGCGATCACGGTCCCATATTTGTGTCACACAATCGTTACGATCGATGTGACTTCCACATAGGGGCTTAGGGGTCATGATTGTGGCCCCTGCTCCAGTTGTTCGTTAGTTGCTACCGTTGGCCCTTGTGATCACGTTACCATATTTTCCGTATATTGTCTATCTATCAGTAGGCTATGTAATTTTTTTCAAAAAGCTTAATATCTCAAAAGTTACTTAAGACAATACCATGAAACTAGTTTGAATAATGGTCTTAACAAAAACAGAGTTCGATTAATACCTTGTAAAGTCATGTTAAAATCGGGTTCATTCATATTATTTCATACAAAATTCCATCAAATAAAGAATATAAAATGAAATAATATTTCAATGTATAACATCGTCTAAACGCAGTCGAGAGAGGGTTTTTTAATCCCATCTATTGTTCGCTGTCCGGCTAGACGAATCACAATAGGCCATATCGCAATACCGGAAACATATCGATGCTGCATTGCCTCATTGATAAATAGGATTAGCATAATTTTCAATTTCAAATCAAGACAGGAATAATCTACAAGTCAGGAGCACTAGGCAATCCGCCTACATGGATTTGTTGCGTGTTGCCTAGTAGGTTCTCACAGGAAGAGCGCCCACGGAACTTACAACTACACCAAGTTTACGGAGGAGGCGTTAGAACTGTTCATGACGTTTTAAAATAGTATTGCTTTAATCTTTATATAAGCTTACAGACAAATATATACAGGTTTCTATAGACAAATGAATGTTTCATTTTATTAATACGATTTGCTGGTGGGAATAATTAATGCTTTATGCGCCAGGTTTCCCTAAATAATGTTGTTTTAAATCTGTCATTGTATACAATTGTAAGGAAAACGATTTATTCAAATTGGAACTCTGAAAAGTTTTTTATTTCAAAGTACAATAAAAATTAGAGTGTAATAAAAAAGTGTTTAACGTTTATTATCATTGTAATAGTACACTTTTAGGTACTATTAAATCTTTAAACTGTTTTTAAAAACACACTATTGTTATGACTAGAATCTACATTTTTCCGGTGACAACCACGTCAAGGTACTATCTACATTATGTACAAGATAACCAGACGTTTCGCCCATGCTGTGATGTGGCATACTCAGTGGTATCGCTGAGACTGTCTGGGCGAAACGTCTGGTTATCTTGTAAATATTGTAGATAGTACTTTGACGTGGTTATCATAGGAAAATATAGAGTCCAATTATGACACCGGCCGATTAAGCCTAAATTTTAGCTATACTATTGTTATGAGTATAGTCAAAACAAACTGTAGGCTCTCTTTCTGTTATAATTAAAAAAATGACGACAACAGCAACAATACCAACTGAACAGTTAACTATGGCAACCCACCTGATTTGCAATGTTTGATTGTTAATGGATGTTCAAACTTGAACAATGCCTTCTGGGTTAGCCACTTCAGTTCGCAACATAGCACAACTGTTAATAATTTGTATCCCATTTGAACTTGGTTACCGTATAAGGTTTGCGTTTCACCTGCTTTATTTCAAGCTGATTGTTTCAATATTTACAAAAAAAATTCCAACTAGATTGTAACCGAATGTCCCTACAACACAACGTTGTTTATGCATGAGAAGTAATATTTTGTGAGATAATAAAGAAATAATTCTTAATTACTTAAGGTAATATAAAAGAAAGTTGCCTCGTGTATTTTTTAAACTAAATAAAATAGCACCAGTATTTAACATACATGGTTTACTTTGTTTCAGTTTATGGACATTAAAATTACTGTATTTGGAACTAAACAATTTTATTTTAACTGTTTGAATATTGAAACACTTTACATCTTGGGATAACATTCCGAAAATTTTAAACAAAATAAAAAGAGAAACTGTTCAATTTGGATCAGTGTCATGAACAATCAACATATTACACGGTAACAGTTGATTTAAAATATGAAATAAAAGGAGTGTCAAATTATATATTTTTTTTTAAATAAATAAATATAAACAAGCCCAGTGTCGTGAGTGAACAATCAACCTCCATGATATTGTTGGAACAGCTGACTAACGCACTAACAGCTGTTTCTGTCACGTGACACAACAATAGGTTACGCAACCTCTCGTCCTGCCCCCACCCCTCAACACCCACTGACGAAGTGAGACTGTCATACTGTCAGTGTGTTCGTACAGTCAGTGTTGGTGATTGTCGTTTTTGGATATTTGTGATTGGATCTCTGATATTATCATCAATTTGTAAGTAATGCTGTATTCTACCAGTTCTATGGGCGTAATAAACCAATAATGGTAAACGTTTATTTCAAAAGTAAATGAGTTTTATAATAAGAAACATATGGTATACATTATTGCTAGTGTAAAATAATTTTTTCTTAAACTTTAGTTACATATTATGACTTTCTAACAGTATCTCACTTTTAAAGAGATTTATTTAATGTTATCTTATTATTGATTTTTAATGTCAAAAACAGAATATACTCGTATAAGCAATACTGTAAATTAGAATCGATCCAAATGTAATTTTAATTTCACAGGCTGTATGGAAATTTTACTTTGAGAAATGTATGAGACATTATAATTTATTATCACAAAAAATTGCACAATGATTGAATGGCTTGTATAAAATTGAGCGAATTCTTGCATTTACCACTGCATTCGCTTGATCCAAATAAAAAATTCTGTCATTAGTAGAGTGATGTGCTACCGCCGCGCCCATACTGCTCAGGTACAACGTGTAGGCACGATTCACAGGCCCTCGTCAGTTCTATTAGTACCTCGAAACCTCATCAATATACATTGCATCAGTATAGGTGAAGAACGCCTTTGGAACGAATGTCTCATCATTAGGGATTCCCTTGATCATGATAACGTGTTATTTTAAAATACGAGTAATGTGTAACTGAATATTTTCAACTTCTTCATTAGTATGAGTAAATTATTATATTTTTTTTTAATTTAAAATTTTTGGAAATGAAGTGAGTATTAATCCTAAGTCTGTTGTTCAATATACTTACATGATACTTGTTTGAGCATGAATTTAAAGTACAATTTACATTGTTCATACATGAAAATTATACACATGCATTCAACAACAGATCTAGAATAAAACCTTTGATTTGATATTAATTTGGTTGTTATTGAAATGTTAAGAATAGTTTAACAATCTTTCTTGGAGCAGATTTAATTTTCTTGGAGATGCTTAAACTATCAGTAAGCAGGTACAAAGAACTGTTAAATGAACGTTGACACACTACTGTTGTTCAGTAGTTTAGACTGTGTAACAATAACTCACATAATTGACATAAGGTTTATTTAATAAATTAATTTGAATGCATTGTCCAAGTATTTAGTGCTATGGAGAAGATGTTTCAAAAACAAGACTCTTTGATCCCAGAAAGTTTTATATCTTGAGTAATGAGTAGCACCTCATAAGACCAGTACCAGAAAAACTATAATGCATTTTTTTATGTAAGTACTATTAGCTTAACCAAATGTTACATATCATTTGGTTATATAATAATATATAATCTTTGGTACTCCCTGTGTAATGCCGCAATAAAATGAGCCTTGAGTCTTGTGTGTCCATTGGGAGGGTAAGTGGGCACCTTAAATTGTGTGTGTCCGCTGGGGGATGTGGGAGGCACTTTGAGTCTTGTGTGTGCGTTGGGAGGGAGGGTAGGCACTGTAAGTATAATTTATTCATGGTAAAAGACTTGTAAAGCAATAAAACCACAAATAATTTTAGAGATAGTAATTTTAGAATTCAACATGTCAGTACTGTTAGGATTCTGACATTAATCTTTAGACCCATTGTACTTGTATGGGTGGGTTGGTCAGTACCATTGTAAGTGTATGGGTAGGTAGGTCAGTACCATTATAAGTGTATGAGTGGGTTGGTCAGTACTATTGAAGTGGATGGGTGGGTTGGTCAGTACCATTGTAAGTATATGGGTGGGTTGGTCAGTACTATTGTAAGTGTATGAGTGGGTTGGTCAGTACCATTGTAAGTGTATGGGTGGGTTGGTCAGTACCATTTTAAGTGTATGGGTAGGTTGGTCAGTACCATTGTAAGTGTATGAGTGGGTTGGTCAGTACCATTGTAAGTGTATGGGTGGGTTGGTCAGTACCATTGTAAGTGTATGAGTGAGTTGGTCAATACTATTGTAAGTGTATGAGTGGGTTGGTCAGTACCATTGTAAGTGTATAGGTGGGATGATCAGTACCATTGTAAGTGTATGGGTGGGATGATCAGTATGATTGTACGTGAATGCGTGGGTTGGTCAGTACCATTGTAAGTGTATAGGTGGGTTGGTCAGTACCATTGTAAGTGTATAGGTGGGATGATCAGTACCATTGTAAGTGTATGGGTGGGATGATCAGTTTGATTGTACATGAATGGGTGGGTTGGTCAGTACCATTGTAAGTGTATGGGTGGGTTGGTCAGTACCATTGTAAGTGTATGGGTGGGTTGGTCAGTACCATTGTAAGTGTATAGGTGGGATGATCAGTACAATTGTATGTGAATGGATGGGTTGGTCAGTACCATCGTAAGTGTATGGGTGGGTTGGTCAGTACCATTGTAAGTGTATGGGTGGGTTGGTCAGTACCATTGTAAGTGTATGGGTGGGTTGGTCAGTACCATTGTAAGTGTATAGGTGGGATGATCAGTACAATCGTATGTGAATGGATGGGTTGGTCAGTACCATCGTAAGTGTATGGGTGGGTTGGTCAGTACCATTGTAAGTGTATGGGTGGGTTGGTCAGTTCCATTGTAAGTGTATGGGTGGGTTGGTCAGTATCATTGTAAGTGTATGGATAGGCTGGTGAGTACCATTGTAAGTGTATGGGTGGGTTGGTCAGTATCATTGTAAGTGTATGGGTAGGTTGGTGAGTACCATTGTAAGTGTATGGGTGGGTTGGTCAGTACCATTGTAAGTTTATGGGTGGGTTGGTCAGTATCATTGTAAGTGTATGGGTGGGATGATCCGTATGATTGTACGTGAATGGGTGGGTTGGTCAGTACCGTTGTAAGTGTATGGGTGGGTTGGTCAGTTCCATTGTAAGTGTATGGGTATGTAGGTCAGTACTATTGTAAGTGTATGGGTGGGATGATCAGTACCATTGTACATGAATGGATGGGTTGGTCAGTACCATTGTAATTGTATGGGTGGAATGATCAGTACCATTGTACATGAATGGATGGGTTGGTCAGTACCATTGTAAGTGTATGGGTGGGATGATCAGTACGATTGTACGTGAATGGATGGGTTGGTCAGTACCATTGTAAGTGTATGGGTGGAATGATCAGTACCATTGTACATGAATGAATGGGTTGGTCAGTACCATTGTAGGTGTATTAATATTAGTTAGGACTATGTCGTCATCTGTGAAATTAGTGCTGATGTTTTGGCAAACCACTTCACATAACGAGTGTCGATGGCACGTGCTGGTGTCAGAGAAAGGCCTCGGTCACCTGTTGGTCTCTTGTAGAACTACATTCCACAAAGGAACTGGAACAAACCACAACACATGATATAAGCCAACAAAACACTCAGGAAACCTGACCCTCGATAGTGTATCAAATTTGATTGAGATCCTTGTCCAGATGATCAAACATACTTTCAGCTACTTAATACGGCAACTGATCATTCAGTCAGAATTTATATCAACTATTGAAATCCAGTAGTTTATATTTTTAACCATTGTTTAATCTTCCTTAGTTGAAAAATATTTCTTTGTATTAATGCATGTAGTGTAGGTTACCCATAAAAGAGGTTCTAAGTCTTGTTTTGTGAGATTCTGGGTGTGCGAGAAATGTCTATGTACTTTTGTGTTGGATATTTTGTATAAACTCTAAATTTTATAAACAAATCTCGTTTTGACGTTTACTTATCATATATCTATTAGCATTGAAAAGCTCTTTCACATATTACTTAATTTACTTTATAAATTGAAAATAAAGAATGCTATTAAATAGTAAGTAGAAGAATGAATCTCATAGAGGGAGAGAGTTGCTCATACGCAGTGTAAGGGTGTGAAGTAACAGTATGGGAGTTTCAGCGCACTTCTTTTTTCATATAGTTTTACTGTAAGTAGGTATTTTATATTTTCTTTATATATGAGTGATTATATACAAATTATATTTTCAAAATTTTCTAATTTGAAAACAAATTTTCTTATTAATAAGGATTGGAAATTTGCCTAATAGAATTAATTCTATAGAGTACATCTGACAAGTTATACACAGTATTGCATTTGTATATTACTGTATTCCTTATTTACATAAATATTATTTGACAGGAAAATGCTATGTATAATCCCATTATAAAATAAACATGAACATAAACAAGTTAAATAAAGAAAGTAAACAATCTTATCTGAAATTATATTTCAAGAAAGATGTTAATGTCTGGACATCCTTCGCTCCAGCCCACCCTTACAATATGCAGTGGTATGGGCCCTCCCATCTACCCATATATGTACAATGGTATTGAAACACCCATTAAACTACTACAGTTATATTGTAATGGTTATGTCTTTGGAAATAAATGAAATGAAGTAGCCTACTCATGGTGATATTTATTTTAACAGTAGTGGTAGATAATATTACCATTGTGCCTTTAAACGTTTTATAACTTACGAACCCTGATTACAGGTGGTGGACTCGAGATCTCGCAACCTTGCGGACGGCGGGCAAGAGCAGAGGCAACAGACCAAGCAGCTGGAGGTGTTCCAGGCTCACATCCCTGGAGGTTCACTCCAGGTCATCCGCTCCAGCACTAGTAGTTCCTGGCAGACTCACAAGGTATTGGCACTAAATAGTTTTATCCCAATGTTAATCTGGGATTATTAATTATTGAACCCTAGACCTCTGGGCAAAGACAGTGAATGATTTGTATAATGCAAACATAAATCAACTGCTTATTTGTCATAAACTAAATACACCTTTTAGCCATCTCACATCTATAGTTAAACTAAAGAGCATTTTCTAGATTGGAAAGCTGAATACTGGAGCTAGGCTGAAATAACGACGAATGGGACTTGACCATTATCTGGGTAGCATATCTGGGCGCTCCAAGGACTGTTGGGCAAATATATTTACATTTTATTTTTGAGAATAACATATATTGTAATGACACTGCCTCCCGCTCACAGAAAAAAAATTAAAGCTGTAACATACTGAAATGTTTGATTCTCACAATCGCATTTATGCAATGAAATCAAGTTTTCATTTATCGTTACTAGGCTTTAAATTATTATTAAAATTGTGTACAAATTGTACACACTGTTTTAGGCAGTTGAACTGATCAGAAACTTTGGTGTATTTAACAAGGAATTTACTTGACTTGCACATTTAACATAGATTCAATGTACATTTACATAAAACTTATAGTGAAACCAACTGTGTATATATCATAAGCACTCGTAAATAGTCATTGATAAATTCGAGAGTTAGTTTGTTGTTCATCTGACAACATACCAAAATGTCAACAAGTCACTGGAGAAGGCATATTGGAGCGTACAGAAATCCAAATGTGGTCAAACTCTGTGCTTTGTGATACTTTCTCCCCACCTTCTCGACTCTTCAACAAGGTACATGGTGAATTCATTTTATCAACTTGAAGGATCCAAAGATTTTGTTCTTCCTGTGAAATGTTGACTACGAAATAGGATGAAGCTGAAATGGCATAGTTAAAGCCCTTAGTGCGGCCGACAAAAATCCATTCTTCATTAAACCAATCTTAAATTTTCTTTAACAAGAAAAACGAAGCTCCTCTTTAAATTGTTTTATCATTAGCTAGTTTTAACATTTTAACTTTTTATAAATATTTGAGTAAAGGCTAAATGTTGATTCTTATTGGGTTTTCTAAATTATTGGTGTTTTTATCTCAACTAATTTTTGAAATTATAACAACTTTAAGTAAATGTGTCACAATCATTAAAATAAAAATCTAAAATATGCTAAACAATCAGTACTTTTAAATTAAGATATCCAAAATAACTTAATGAAAAAAATTTAAAATTGACTTAGCTGTTTATTATTTGGCTTATGAAGGATTGAAGCTGGCCAATTTTTATAACTCCCCTTAATATTCAAAAACATAATTTTGTAATTTTTCTGTGACTTTATCATAGTAACATATACATTATGATAGAACGAGGTATTTAAAACTATTATTAGTCACTGCAACACTTCTAAGTATATATTTTAGAGATGTATTGTACTCTTAAACTGTTATAATACTAAGACATAAACATTCTAAAATCCAAACAAACAAGAATATAATGTTTAAAAGGCATATTTCTTAAGTAAACTATATAGGGTATTAATTAAGGTCATTTTAAAAATAATTACAGAAAAGTAATAGCTATATTTTAAGAAGTATTCAGTGAGCCGCTACATTCCAAGATGGACATGTCACAAGTAGTCAGAAGAAAATGTTAAATGCATACATTGGACTGTACATCAAATTTAAATGATGCCAAAAACCAAAAGTTAAATGTTTATGCAAAACAAAATGACAGCAGATTATATTTGTGTACATTTCTTATATCTACATAGCCTATAGTTTATCCTATTAGCTAAACCATTGATATGCCGGATTGCCTCGTAGCAATGTAAACTTTGAACTGCTCCCATTTCCCATTGGATAAACTTTTGAGTGTTTGTGTCCATTTACAATTTGACATAAATTTCATCCTACGTTTCCATTTATGATTATCTTCTGACTCCTTGCATCCCATCACTGTGGGAAAGTATTGTCCTCCAATGTTTTATTCTTTGGTAATTATGTGAAAAGTGTTGTAGTTCCAATTATAAGGGTTACAAAATATTAAGCCATCAAAGTACTTAATTGACACACTATGTATTAATTCTAATGTTAACGTTTTTAATTTTTTTTTATGTAACAATTTTTAATATAACTTTAGTAAATTTGAATACTTGCTGAATCGTAGTTTAAAAAAATCATTGATAAAAGAAGTATTAATTTTACTTACCGTAGCCAAGTATTGATTTGCTAGATTAAAACTGTAATAATAATACAAATAAAGTATATATAACATTATTTTATTTTTCAGGTCCTATCAGGAGGAAGTGGATGGTCTGGGAGTGACAGACTTGCCCTTCCTAGCTCCGAGAATCAAGACTTTGACCATCTCAAGGTACCTATACATAAAGTATACAGTACAGCGGTGGCTCGTCTGGCGCAGCAAGTATAGCCCGACGCACCAGCTCTTTCCACAGATGAAGTTATATTTTAAATACTATTAAACCTTATACAAACATGAGACCATACTCCACATTCTTTATTATACCGTTTTTTTCACTTAGTATTTTGATATGAATATAGAGAGCAACATACTGTAATAGTTAAATTAATCAGTTAAGAGACATTTGATTAGACGGAATTCAAACATAGTGTTTACTTGCCACAGAATTTGTATGCAGCCCATATTGGAACAAGGCAGTTAGGCAGTCCTTTTACATTGGTTGCCATGGCAACAGACAAGAAACCACAATATGAATATGTCTTGTAGTGGGGATGAGGTGAAGCTAAAACATACGACACTGATCCCAGCTCAAATTCGAAGAAACGTAACCGATGTTAACCGATTGCTTTTGAAGAATCAAAAAGCTTTATTCCATTAATCAACACATTTGAAATAAGACATGTCATTATTAAAATATTTAGGCTAATTACAAGCTTAGAAATATCATTTGGCAATAAGGGAAAAAAATATTTGGTATTAAGGGGAAGGCTTCTGATATTATGGCATGCGTTCAGGTAGGTTTGGATTATGTTTATCGTTTGTGTTGTGTGCATTTTAGGTTATCTCTCCTCTATTCCTTGAATGTGAAGTGAATTGTCTTATTGATGTGCTAGTTTAAGTGATTTTAAATACATAGTGTAAATAGCTTGATGTGTATTTACACTATGTAAGAGTGTCAGAGGTTTTTTACACCTACAACTTAACCCCAATCAGTTTTTTTTTAGTGATAAATGTTTGCGTTCATTTGAATTCAGAGCTATCCACGAGATCTATGGATATTCAACAGCTAATCCTAGTTATATAATTACTACACTAGAAGTAAATATTTGGCCTCTTTGTTGAATTCATAACATGTAATTACTATTTACATAGTTGCTATTCAAAGGTAAATAATATTACGATGTTGTCTTGAGCTTAAATTTGGGGTATTTTCACAGTAAAATAATTATTCAAAAAATTTCCAAATAACTTTCTTATGTATACGTCGGAGCTTAAAGATGATTGTATTGTTGGGCTTTACCTACTATTTTTAATCAGAGACTGACACAGTATCCTTAAAAAACGAGAATTAGCTACAGTGGATGTTTTAATTTGGCAAGAAATAACACTTTGTAAAAGATTTTTTTGTCTTGTTTCAGCTAACATTAAACCCTCTTGACCTCAGCTCGCAGAAAACAAAGGCGAGCGTTGGTCGAAGTGGATCAATAGGAAGTCGACGACCCCCTTCCAGGCCTCGGAGTATTGTTGGGATAAAACCTGAAGAAGATTCTGAGCATGGAGAAAGTAGACGGTTGACGGAACTGAGTAGTATATGTCGCAAAGTCCATGAAGAAGCCAAGAGTGGTCAGGGACGACACACACCTTTTGATCTCTTGTCGAATAGCTGCAACGGTAACCAAAACGATAATGTCACGAACGATACATTACACAAATCACAGTTGTTAGAGACAAAATCTAAGCTAAGGACTAATTTAACTAATGAAGTTATAAAGTGTACTTCAGAGTCCACTTCAAGCAATCATGCTAGTCTAGTTCGTAAAAAGAGTTGCTCAAGTGAAGACTTACATGTGCTAGATGAGACTCGCAACGAGACTGACTCAACTAGCTCAGACTGGAGGAGATCATCTAAAGTGAGAAGATCACTTCAATTTCCACCTAAACAAAGCTCCACTCAAAAAGAAAATATAGTCATCCCAGTGACCAAAAGTGTTGCTGAAATAAAAAGAGACATCGAAGCTCGTAAGCAATTAGTCACTAATTCGTTTAAAGCAAACCAATGGAACAATTTTGCTGAACTAGAAGGTGTTTTAGGAGTAGTTGCCAATGGAAATCTTGACGATGATGTGTCAAAAGATAGTTCAAATTCTTCTGAGGTCAGTGCCATTAGCCCCACAAAAACTTCAACTAAGAAACGTCAGACTTTCATTACAGTCGAATCCTTGAAAGAAGTTAGAGGGAGATTAAGGAAGTTGAATTCTCCAGTAGATGAAGTATTGAAAACAGATGATGTTGATGATGGTATAGATACAGAAGTAAAACCACCTACACCTCTTGTAGAAGAACCTGATGATTCTCCTAAAAACTCTGTAAAGTCTTATGTTTTTGGGATGGAAGTGATGCTCCGGAAATCAAAGCATCCAGTTACAGGCACTGGTAGTCTTGAGTCAAGAACTTCAAACAAATCATTAACAAATGGAACTAGTCGTACTGAAGAGTGGTATAATAGAAGAAAGTCATATGGATTTGAACAAGTGAGCAATCAACAAAATAATTGTTCTTCATTTGAGAAAAATAAAATTGAATCTTCAACTGACAGTGGAATTTGCCGATCATCTGACACTTTTCCTTCTTGGCAAAAGCTGTCAGAAAAGCCAACAAACCAGATAAGTCCAGTAAAAACAATTCATAATATTCTGATAAAGTCATACGTAGATTCAGATACTAAAAATAAAAATGAGATTGAAGGGGACGCTATTGTACAAAAAGGAAGAAAAACCGTTGTAAACTTAACAAGTAATGCCAATGATTCAACATGGAATTGGACCTCAAAAACTGTTGATGGTTTATCAAGTCCTCAGGATGACATTAAAGAGGGTAAAGTCAAAGGAAAAGTTGCAGATGCCATAAGAAGCCTTCGTGAGAAGACTTCTTTGGAAAATCAGAGATTATCTGAACCAATAACGATATCCATTCCTATTCAGCAATCAGTTAAGTCTAACAATACAGATCCTTCTAACTTGCTTTTGAAACAAATGAAAACAACAAGTGGCACAGAGATAGTTGATTCCTTCAATAGCAGTTCACAGAATACACAAATAACACCATACTCTGAATTGTTGTTCGGTAGAGATGTAGGAGAAACATCAAGTGAAAACAAATTAACTTTTGACAGCATTCCTTGGCGAGGCAACCGGACAAAAACTCTCTCAAATTTTTTTGATTCTGAATTTAAAAGACATTCCATTGCAGTTGATCAAGCAAAGTACTTAACCAATAAAAAGTCATTTGGATCATATTATTTTAATGGTGTTGATGGTACTGCTAATAACGACAGGGATCAAAACCCTCACTCATCCACAATGATACCGACAAAATATGAAAAAGACAACAATATAAGTAACCCAGAAAGTGACCATGAGCTGAATTCTCAAGAGAAAAAACACAAAAAAGTTGAATTTTGTAAAACTGAGGTTCACTTCGCTGCAGAACCTGGTAGATTTAATATTGTTGAGACTGATGGAAAACCTCCTCCAAGCAACATGTTTCGTAGGAGGAGAAAAACAACCTCTGATGCGCCTAACCGGAGTGGTTTGCCAGAGATCAGATTTGGAGATACTCAGTATGAGAAGAACATGTTATCAATGGCAGAAAACACTATGAGTGATGATGAACAGTTAGCTAAGCCTATAGCCATACGTAGCAGCCCGGTTTTTCATAATAGTGAGCAAGATAATTTTATAGTTGCTTCTTCCAACACAGTTGTACATAGTAGACAAGTAAGTAAATCCTGTACACAACAGAAAGAGTTCAGTAAACACGCTGGAGAAGAACTAATAAAATCTGAAGATGATATATCAAAGCCAAGAAGTATTTTAAAAAATAATATTCCAAAACCTAAGCCTTATATACTTGGAGAGCCTCCTGAAAATCTTCAAAGTGAGGACAATTCTTCATGGGGAGTCAGGTTGAGGTCGGTCAGACCGACTGATGAAAATCCAAAATTACAAACAGATCCTACTGATGCAAAGGAAACAGAGTTCCAAAAGCTTCTCAAATCGTTGAGACCTGCTGCCAACAAACCTTCAGATAGTTTTGAGTACACATCACAGTCAGAACAGTGTTCTACTGCAGCTGATAATGGTTTAGAAGTGCGAATCACTTCCTCGTCTTACTTGCCTGACCACAGAAGAGCCTCGTGGTCTGTTGCTGATAGAATAAGACACGTTGAAGAAGCCAAAGGTTATTCAACAAAAGTCAATTTTGGACCTCAGGAGACAGTTGTTGTAAAAGCTGATGATGGAGCCTCATGCTTCACCTCCTCTGAAGGAAGCAGAAGCAGCTGGCTAATCAAGGATCAGAATCCATCCTTTGGTGAGTAGATAAACCATAACAAGTACAATTATAGGTATTTTATTTTATTGCTTACAAAGAGACATCACTTACTCCAAATAGCAAAATCATTCAGCTGTTTAAGATTCCAATATTTCTATAGCTGCTCTATACTATGTATAGTTAATTAGATATTGATTTTGAGAGTTGTCTATTATAATTAAAGTTTATTTAATAAATTATAATTTTACAATTATTGAACACACACACATACCTTTTTATTTTAAAAATTGTTATAACATCAATAATATATTGCAGAAGCTATTTTTTATGTATTGTTTTGCATCTATGTGGCTATAAGTTGTTTTGGAGTTCAAATTGAATTCTACAAATTCAAAATTTCAGAACAAATTAGAAGCTTGCCAATTAGAACGTTTGCGTGTCATTCCAAAGACGTACAAGTTATTGTAAGCGGTAAATTGAATGTTATATGTAACAAACTTCGAATGACAGGATATCATCATTAGTTCCTCAACGTGAATTTTAGTAATTACCACATTTCGTCATTTCTAAAATTCCTCAAGGGAAAAAACGTAAATGACGATATATATATATAGTCATTCGGTTTCCAAAGGGTTAATAAAATGCTATGACAACCAAAATACTTAGGGTTATTTCTGTTCAACAAACTGAATACTGTTAATATTTAAACTTCATTGAAACAGTCTCTGATTCATTTCACTCCAAATCAAGCAAGTCAGGCATAGCATCTTATTATAATATTATAAGTTAATTCCATATGATATGTGCTAGTCTATGATGTGCCTTAGTAGTCTAGACAAAATTGTTTTCTTTGATATTTTTCATTGCATATAAACCAGATGATACTTTTTACATTCAGGTTTTTTTCCAGTTTAATCACAATTATTTGAGATTATATAATTTTGTAATTAGCATAATACGTGTCGGTATATATACAGTACAAGTAAACATCACACAACACAAATTTGTTACAATATAAGCACAAAATGCAGAAATATATTACAATATAAGGACAAACTGCACAAATATTATGGTGATCGATTTCGGTGAACCACGCTCATCTTCCTCAGATCAGAGGGATTCATAAAAGAAATTTGTGCATTTTGTGCTTATATTGTAATAAATTTGTGTTGTCTGACGTTTACTTGTACTGTAATAGATTATAAGAACACTAGGTCACAAATTATATAACCGGAAATATGGAGCTGAACTCTGAGTATATGTATCAGAAATACAAGTAACGTAAAACAATAAGCTCAAATGGATGATACCAATGTCAGTCCTTAAGAACATGAAGGGGAACCCAAGGTTGACTCCCATCAACAATAAAATTGTTCTTGAGGAAGACAAATTCGTACTCTCTGGTAAATTTGCTAATGTTCTATCTGTAACATTATACAGTAGAACCCCGCAAATCCGAACCCCACAAATCCGAATGTTCGGCAAATCCGAACTGACGGGGATTTGGAGTCGCAAAACCGGGAATGAAATAACAGACAAAAACGTAAAAACATAATTTTAATTTACAAAAACACCTTCAACATCGTTAACATGGTTTATAATTGTACTTGAAATACAGTCAAGTACAGTATAGTACAGAATGAATACATGAATACAACGTTAGATAAAATACAGTATAAAAATATAAAAGAATAAGGTGTGTTCTTAAAGAACTCTGTAACTTTCTTCTTACGCATAGATGTGTAGCGACTAGAAGCGGCAATGTTAAGCCATCTACGCATAAACATTACGTCAGCTGGTAACGCAGCAGGGCTCTGCTAACATATCGTAGAGCCACATCCAGGGCTTTAGTGGCATCTGCGTGTGACACTCGATCTAGTTTGGAAATTTCTTCCTCGCTTTCTTCGTCTTCATTAGGGCTTTGAGGTTGAACCAAATTTACGATTTACTCATCATTGTATTCTTGGTGGCCATTATCGTCAATACCAACCCATTCTATGACATCATTTTCTCCATCTTCTTCACATCCTGGAAGTTATGAACGACATCTAAGAGGTCATTTTGTAGTGGAGCTTGAAAATGCTGTGTTTCTTCAAATTGTAAATCTGGCCACAGCTTCTTCCACGACTTTTTAATCAAAGTTTCAGGACAGTTGTCCTAGGATTCAGCCACCCAATAAATTACATCTTTTATCGTGATTCTTTTCAGGATGTCAGTGATGGAACTTTCTTCATCTGATAGAAGTGTCCGTACCAAATGTTTTCTATAATAAAGTTTTATAAACTGCAGGACACCCTGGTCCATTGGCTGCAATAATGGAGTGACATTTGGTGGCAAGAAAACAGCCCTAATTTCACCACATGTCAGTTCTTTTTCTGAAGGGTGTGATGAACGTCAGTTAACGTTGAACAACTGTGCTAATGTTAGTACAGTAACTCTATACGCTATTTTTCGGATAATCCGAACTTTTCGGAATCCGAACAAGCTGTCCCCCCAATTAGTTCGGATTTGCGGGGTTCTACTGTATTTTTGTTTATTACGAGTATGTCACGAATATTTTTCATAAATGTTCTATATTTTATTGCTAACATATTATTATATAGAAATAATTAGTTTATTTAAGCCAGAGTTTATTTATTTTATAACTGTTGCAAGCTGCAATACTTTCTGCTTATGTAAAATTCTCTTCAATAGAAAAAAGCTTGTTAATTTATCACTCTACAGAGATTAAATACACAGAGGTTGTTTTCACTAGTACACTGAATGTGTGTCAAGTAGTTATTTCTCCAGTTTGCCATGCTGATGGCAGGACCAGAGCAGAATAACCTTGCCAGTCCTGCACTAATTCCCTAAAAACACTCAAGGATAAATGTGGTAATTATTACAATAGATGTTTACAAATACATTAAATTGTAATCTATTATAACTAACTGCCACTGAGGCGTTTGCTGAAACTACAAGAAAGCGACCTCTGTTTTTTTTTTCTGTGATCAGTCAAATTTTTATAGTTATTGTTGATTCTATAAAATATTGTATGCATGATCTCGTAAAACTGGTTCCGGGTTTAAGCATGTATATATTTAGCTTTTGACATTTCTTCCAAACTATTTTCTATTAGTTTATTCTTTCTATGAGTATTCGCATGCTTTCCCTAGTTAAGTTTGAAAAGGAAATGATACTATTAAGATAAATATAATATATTTATATAATGGACTCTTGAAGAATACATTGAAGACTTAAGTATAAGTAATAAAAAAAAATATTGAAAGAAGAATAACTGTAACCTCAATGTGACGTAATAATAGTAATTATATTGTTTTCATTTATTAAAAAAGTATTATTTGATTGGAGATCGACAGAGGCAATGTATTCATTGAGGGTAGGACAATTTGCAAACCTACTATGCAGAAAAAGATTTATTATTCTGATGTACAGGGTTATAAATGATAAGCTTTTTATGCACCTTAGTAACGATTTTTCTTTTTATAATTTGGAATGTGTATGGTGGTGCCTAAAATTGTTTTTATTCCTATATCTCGCCTAAAAACGGTCATTTATTTTTTTGGCCGACAATAAAAATACCTCTGCCAAAAAAGACAGCGGTGGTTTTCAATCTACAAAACTTCTCTCCTTACTGCATCCATTTCTTATTCATCCTTTCACTTTTTCAAATTTCAGAGCACTTGACCCACCAACTTCCACAGCCCCTCCCCCTGAAAGGTGTACTGTGTCATACCAAGAGTAAAATCTTATCGATCATCACTCTGTATTCATGTGATATATACCCAATGACATTTTAAATACAAAACCAATTCTTCTTTCCTTTCATCTAACAACACATTTAAAAAAAGCAGCTGCAGGAAAATTATAAGGTAGTTTAAATCCAATCACAACTTAGAGGAAAATAAACTAATTGAATAATAAATCTAATGCAATATGGAGCATTATTAATAACAGAAAAGTCAAGGAAAATAAATCTAAAGAGCAGTAATGATTACACTCACTCTTGAAATCAGGTGGCAGAATCAGCCTGTACTCAGCCTGAACAAATTGCCGACTGATGTAACAAATACTTTGTAAACGTAGGTTAGAAGGAAGTAAAAAATCAAATATTGGTGCTAAACAAAATACAAGTCCTATTCCTGAGTATATTTATTAGTAACCAGTCACAAAGATGGAGATGGCATAAGTTTTTAAAGAGCAAAACATCATCTGGTCTGAATAAAATATTGTATAAGATACTAAAAGAAGTTGTAGAAAATATTGTGAACCCTCCTGTGCTAATTAACTATACTCTTGAAAGTTAGAATTTCTTGATGCTTTGAAGGTGTTAGAAGTGTTAAAACTTTAATACAAACTATTCAACAGCAGATCATGAGATAGTTTCAGACAAATTCTGCAATCAGCAGCTTTGTCTTTAAAAAATTGCCTTATCCTATCCGAATTTTTCTAAAAAAATAATGCTAGTTTTGGCAAAAATTTTAGATTTTGCAGGGTACAATGACCACAGTGACGGATTTAGATCTTTTGCAGCCCTAGGAAAAACAAATTTTGTTGCGCCCCCCTGACCAGTGACAAAAAATATTCAGATGTTCCTATACTTTAGCTAGTTTGGTAAATAATACTTGCCTTGCTCACCACACCAAATACACCTTTACTCTCAACAATAATTAGTTCAACTTAGTTATTTTTTATTGTGTCTATGTACGTGGTGTATTTCTATAACCTATAAGGAGTGTGATAAATCTATTTCATAAAATCTAGCAGGTATCTATGTAGGAAAATTGTGAGGGCCACTTAGTGCATTAGCACAATATTGCCTAGTGGTAAGTCCGTCACTGTGACCACCAATGCGAAGTTTTCATTTTTATTTAATTCGGTCTGCACCTTTCTTCAGAACAAATTTACTCTGGAGTTTCTTTTTTTTCAATTTGAAGAAGGTCTTCTATACGCTTTATCACAATCTCCTATTAGCCAAACTAACACATGTTAGGACCTGGTGTGTAGCTTTGAATTGTTGGATCTGGGGTGTAGCTTTAAAATTATTTCATATCTACCTGAGAGGACTCAGTTTGGTGATGAAAATTTGTACTCCAAAAGTTATTAACTGTGTTATTAATTGTTAAATGTTGATAATGATTACATTATTTGAATATAATTAGCCACAAATCTTAAATAGCAATGATTTTGAACAATTTTTGTATGAAGCTTGTATTCTTTTTATTGTCATAACTGTTAGATTAAAGTAATGTTATATATTTAATTTATAACTTATCTACAAATTTTAATTAAAGTATCCAGATTAAAGCTTTATTTTATGATAAATTTCATAATATTGAAACAGAAATTGGTAATGGGAGTGAGTTCATCAAATTTATTACAGAGTATAAACGCACAAAATTAGAATTAAATCAAATAATAATTAAAAAAAACTGTAAATATATAAGTCTAATATATTTATAAAATAGACAAGGAGACAACAGATTATAAGATGTCAGAGGCATAAAGTGTGATTCCACCATTGCTTATTTTTTTAGTAAAAAATGTCTCTTTCTCTATTGATATGAATTCCTGTTTCAATATTTATAATTCAACACTTTATTTATATGAATAGTAATTATCAAAAATACTTACTGTACATTTATTATTGTATATTGTTTGTGTAAAATATTGCTTATGTTTGTAAATACTGTATTTGCTATAGGTGTTTATTTTATATATCAGATAGTAGCCTAGTATTTTCAAGTTAATCATCATTTCTTCGTTTCTGTCTGTATTCTTCACTTCTATCTTCTGCATTGTCTGCTATGACACACTAAATATTGGGCCTAGCTTGTAAACTTTCCTGCATGAGGACTGTTACTGCATGTGTGAACCACTTTGGAGATTGAGATCTGACAGGTTGTCATCTTCCAGATGCGAGATCCATGGATCAGATGCAAGAGCTGAACTTCAGAGCTGGAAGTGGCAGGAAACTGGCACATTCTCAGAGTTTTAATGTCACACAAAATCAAGTTTTTATTGATAAAAGTAAAGAAAGTCTTACTAGAAATGTTCTTAAATCTACTTCTCTTGTCTTGGAAGTACATAACCCACATTTGAACCAAATAAATGAATTTGAAAGAAAAATATCTGTCAAAGACATCTCAACTAACTTAACACGAGATAATTGTGAGAAAAATGTTCTTAAAGCTAAGGAAAATGGTTTTAAAAAGATCCAGTCAGATAATGAAAAAGCAAAATATTGGACGCAAAGTGGTCCAATAGAAAGTGATAGAATAAAAAATATGCATGAAGTCAATACTAACACGATTCCTCCTATTAGAAAAATCTCCTCTTCAACACAAACATACTTCGTCAACCGAAGTTTAACTAAGAAAGGCCAGCCTTCAACAACACAAATAAAAATGAACTCTAGTTGTAGCAGGAAAGGATACTCTGAAACTGTAAAGGATTCAATGAATGGAATTCCTGGAGTACTTAATGCCCTCGACGATTTAAGTAGATGTATCGATGAAGTAATAATAGAATCCCCTCAAAAGATTTGTAAAAAGGAACATTCTGAAACCACTCAAGTTTTTAAAGTAAAAGAAGATTACAAAAGAGAAACAGAGAACCGTCAAAACATCCCAAATGTGAAATCTGACAAAGAAAATTTTTTGAACCAGTTGGATCTGTTGAGAGAGATTGTAGACTCTGGGGAGATGAGTGAAGACAGTCTGAAGGCAGATGAAGAGGTGAGAGCGTACATGAGTACAGACAATGATGATGACACTCTGAGCAGTGAGAGATCGGGCAGCTGGAGCCGGCTGAGGACCCTCAAGGAGCATGCTCGTACAGACGAGGCGAAAGGTATCCCTCAACTTTTGGACCCTCTTATAATTAAATTGAATTTAAAATCTTTAGCCCAAGATACAATTATCAGTATATTGTCTTAAATATTGTTTATAAATGTTTCTTCCATCAAACTAAGTATTTCAAGTTAACATTGAGCAATACTTGGAAAATAATGTCCAATGTTATGTACTACTATTAAATATACAGTTAAATTGTAATTGTGGGTTATTGTGATGTCTAGAGTGTTAAGGTACTCAACATTTCTTGGACAAAATAATTTTATATCATTCCTTTAAAAAAAACCTTTAAATCAAATTTTTTTGGTTATGTAAAATATTTGTTAAAATCACCGCTAACTAAATTTGAAATTTTCATCACAAAATTTAATTTATACAAAATGAATCTATATTTTGTAAGGATTTAAATATTTAATAAGTGAATTAACTAAAATTTATTTCGTTAAGATTAATTATATATGATTCTTACTTTAAACTTTCTTAATTTTAGTATTCAATAAAATAAACTTAAGTCAAATATATATTTTATTTATTCTATTGTTTGTTTCATTACAGACACAATGTCTAGGATGTCTCCAAGGAATCACCTTTCGCTGGTACCAGGAGCCGATATCGCAGCTGAACCTCCCCGAGTGACTTCAATTGCCCTGCACTATGAGAGTTCAAGACCACCTGCCAATGTCGTTCGACCAACCTCACTCTACAGCAAAACAGCAGACACCAAGCATCCTGTGGCAACATATGTCTCTAGGAATCTTCTCAACACTGATTCCCTTGGGATATCCAGTAAAGTAGAGCTGTCAAGCAATGGTGACAGGATTTGGAGCTTCTCCAAATCAGGAGAACTCAGTGACAGTGATCAGCCAAATGGTCTATTAGAGAAAGCCTTGAATCAAAAGTTGAATAACAGTCAACAAGTGAAAGACATTTCATCATCACCCAGTAGATTTAGCAGAAATTCACACTCACCCTCTAAGGATGCTTTGTTTTTAGAAAGAAATGCTGAGAGGAGCATGTTATATAATGAAAACAATCGCCATACATCAACATCCCCTACAAGTGGAACATCCAAGGTCGCCTCATCAGTTAGTTCAAGATTAGAATCAGTACAGAGCCACCCAAGAAAGAATGATCGGAACAGCATCTCCACAAAATCTGTATTAAATAATACAGTGAAAAATGGAAGCCACAGTAGTTCATCAAGCTTGTCTAAACATAAATTGGAGGAAAAAACAGACAGTGTGAAAAAAAGTGAATCTAAGAAAATTTCTAATGAAACTAAAACAAAAGAGAGGAAATTATCAACGAGTAGTAGTGGTAGAGATGGTTGGTTAAATACTCCAAAAGAAGTACAAACGAGAAAAAAATCTGAGCCATCTTTGAGAAAACAAGATGCCAAAAAAGAGAATAAAACAAATGAGAGAATTTCTAAAGTGAATGGAGTTAGACTCTCGCATAAAAGGATAGAATCACCAATTTATCAAAACAGGGAAATTTATGCAGACAGGCGAGATTCAAATGACAACACTGAAACTGAATCAACAATACTAGAAGAGCTTACTAAAGCAGCTGATCAGATATTGCTTGCTGTCAATGGTTACACTGATGATGATTCATTTAAAGCTAGCAGTGATGATGAGTATAGAAAGGTGAAGGAAAAATCTACGCCCCAACCTTTGTGTACCATTTCAGAATTACCTACTAAAACAACTAACACTCACAAATCTAATAGCAGGCAAAGCATGGGAGTCATTAAGTCTACAAGGAGTACTGATCTCCGAAAGGAATACCATTCCTCATCTAGGACCAAAGCGAGTAAAACTTCATCAAACTCCTCTATGGAGAGTGGACCTTCCCAAGATGTTAAACCTTTGTTATCTTCTGAAGACAGAAATAAACGGAGAGCAGCAAGACTGCTCCAACGAGCCAGCAGCCGTGAATTATTATTTCAAAGTGCAGCGAGCTCCTCTGAAGACGTTGGTTCTGGCAGTGACACAGGCTCTCTAAGGACAAAACGAATATACCGCCGTCCTCGTCAACAGAATGGAAAACATTCTGGCTCAAAACAAGACTTAACTGCAAGTGCTGGCGAGTCCAGGACCAAGGAAAGGTAAGTTGTAAGAATTATATAATATTATATATATATATAATAATAATAAAAATATATTAGTACAGTTGGCTTAGCCTTGAATCGCAATAAGAATACACTTTTCAAGCTATGTGTAAATGGCCATTTGCAGGAAAAGTTAAAAGGAAATTAGCTTTTTCTAATTTACACCCAACAAGTTTATTTTTTACTTTTTAAGTAACATTTAAAGATATTAAAGTGCAAGATATAAGTTGCTGAGAAAAAAAATCACAACATCCTCACCTCATGCACTGCCTTAAAGAGTCTGCAGAGGCTGTCGGCCATGTTAATTTTAATTCCATAAGACCAATGTTATTTTCAAACCGGACATATGATCACGCATATCCAAACTAAAACAGTTATTTTTAAACAGATTTTCCCAAACAAATTGCATTTGATCAAAAATGAAATTGCAAATTGGAATTGCTTTGCAAATTCCTAATTATTTTTATATAAAAAATATAGAAAGTATAGTTTGAATTTTTTATTTTCACCTATTTTTCAAAATTAGGTGTATGTATTCAAAATATCAAAAGCAAACCTAATGCGCATAATTTAAAATTACACCTCATACACAACTCGATAACGAAAAAATATGGATTCGCAAATAACATTGTTCTTATGGGATTAAAACCAACATGGCCGACAGCCTCTGCAGACGACTCTTAACTAAAAAGATCAAGGTACATGAATATTATATTATTAAGAGGTTAGAGTACCTCTTAATAATATATATATATATATATTATTAAGAGCAAGGCTTTCGATCGAGTGTCGCATGAAATCCTACTAAGAAAGCTAGAATATTACAATATCAAAGATACTCCATTGAATTTGTTTAAAACATATTTAGAGGAAAGAACCCAATATGTTGTAATTGGTAATAGTACCTCTAGTCATTTATCAGTAAATAGCGGTGTGCCTCAGGGCTCTGTCCTCGGGCCTCTGCTTTTTCTAATAATTATTAATGACCTCAGTGTTAATGTGCCTGCAGGAGTAATACTCTATGCGGATGACACTACTGTCATCACTAGACATAAAAATTGCAGCCAGGCGATAGTGGACTCAAAATCAAATTTGGATATTGTTGGAAATTGGTTGGCTGCAAATAAATTGGCCCTAAATACGGAAAAGACTAAAACTGTGGTGTTCAGCTTAAAAGAAATACCTAGCACTGATAATATCAATATTAATCCTCCTTTTCTTGGTATAATATTTAACCAACTACTAAATTGGCATCACCACATAATTAGAATAAAAAAAATATTAAGCAAAAGTGTGTATGCCTTAAAACGACTTTGCGGGGAAATCGATGAGGATAGTCTCCGGCAGGCATATTTTGGGCTTTTTCAACCTCACTTGTCATATGGCCTTATTGTATGGGGAGGCTCCTCTCATGCTCAGGAAGTATTTTTACTACAAAAAAAAGCCATACGAATTATGGCTAAGATTAATAAGTTTGAAAATTGCAGAGGGGTTTTTTTAAAATTTAAAATACTAACCCTCTACTCTTTATATATATTGCAATGTTTGCTCTACCTAAGAGCAAATTTAAACAAAATTGAGCTGAGAGGATCGATCCATAGCCATGAGACAAGATATTGCAATGATGTAAACCTGCCTCAGGTTAGACTAATTAAAAGTGATAAGAGTCCACTAATAATGGCTAGTAAATTGTATAATAAAATTCCATTAGAAATTAGACAACTTGACAAGAAAGATTTTAAAGACTCTGCAGGAATTCTTAATCAAGCATCCATTTTATTCTGTAACTGAGTTTGTGACGCAGAAATGGACTTAAGAGAGTAGACCAGTGCTGTCTGTATCTTATGACTAAGCCAATGTATTTTGTGAAATATCTAATGGCAATAAATATCTATCTATCTATCCTGTACCCTGTCTTAGATTTGTTAAGCTGTAGAATCTATCTAGTTTATCTAGTTATAATTCAGTATTATAACTAGATAAACATCTAAAATGTAAACTTACTGTTATGAAAAAGAGCAGAACATCGTAATTGTACATGTCACAAGTAATCAGAGTATTTAAGAAAAGTTATTTCAAATTTGTCAAATGAAATTATACTGAAGCTTTGTTAGTATGATTCCGCCAACTGCCAAGATATTATTTGCAATATTATATTTTAATAAGGTAAATAGCACCTTGATATTTTCTAATATTTTCAGTTCCAGAACATCTGTTTTGAACACTTTTAAATGCTACATTCTAAGACTCGTTAAATATGTTTCATATCAGAGTTCATCGGACTGCAGCGAGTGAGAAATCTCAGAGGCTGAAAACGCAGTCAGAGAACAGGTGTTCAAGACATTCTAAACTGGCTACAGGTATTGTATTAAGCCTATCTTGTAACAAAGTACAAAATAGTTTAATTACTAGCTTTAATACTGCTATTAAAGATGTTTTTCATTTATTTTCTATAAGAAAATAAATGATTAGATAGCAGTAGTTCATTTATGGATTTAAAATAGTTTATAATACTACAGAGATTAAATTTTCTTGCCATTAGCAAAACAAATTATTCATTAAAAAGTACACAGAACATTTTAAGCTATTCTAAACATATTAGTAAGCTATGAAACCCTTCTATGATTATGTCTGCAAAATGGCAAAAATAAGGATGGTAAGCTAAAGTATCTAGGGAGTAAAGGGAACAGATACTTTTCTTAGAACTATTCTGAAGAAGATTTTAGTGGCATTGATAATCTGTGTTTTATTATGATGTAAGTTTTATTTATCTTGAGTAAGTAGGCTTATTTTCTTAGGTAAGTTTGTTAAAGCATGAGCCTTATAGCTTAACTTCAGTGAGAGAGATGCTCTCTGGTGACACAAGTTCATACAAATTGTGGTATAGGAGTCACTCTCCTCAATATAAGGACAGGTACCACCTGCCCAAATTGAGGGTGCCCACCGACCCATACACCTGCCCACCCATAAATGTACAGTGGTATTACAGGTACCACCTGCCCAAATTGAGGGTGCCCACCGACCCATACACCTGCCCACCCATAAATGTACAGTGGTATTGACCCGCCCGCCCACCCATACACACACAGTGGTACTGACCCATCCGCCCTCCCATACACTCTCAGTGGTATTGACCCACCCATACACGCACAGTGGTATTGACCCACCTGCCCTTCCATCCCCATAGAGTGGTATTGACCCACCCGCCCACCCATACACACAGAGTGGTACTGACCCATCCGCCCTCCCATACACTCAGTGATATTGACCCATACACTCTCAGTGGTATACACCCAGAGTATGTGTATGAGTAGGCAGGTGGGTCAATACCACAGTCCGTGTATGGGTGGGCGGGTTGGTCAATACCAGAGTACATGTATGGGTGGGCAGGTGGGTCAATACCAGAGTACATGTATGAGAGGGTGGCTGGGTCAATACCACTGTACGTGTCTGGATGGGTCAATACCACTGTACGTGTCTGGATGGGTCAATACCACAGTATATGTATGGTGGGTCAATACTACAGTTCATGTATGGGTAGGCGGGTGGGTCAATACAACAGTACGTGTATGGGTGGGTGGTGGGATATATCTCTGACTGGCTTTTAACTTCTTAATCTGTTTCGATCTGTGATCATTGTCAAAATTTAAACTTCTTTTAAAACAATAAAAAATATTTCAACTTCCTACTTCCTATGTGGCTGTACATCCAGTTCTCTAGTGATTTATAAAAAGCCAATTACCTACAATAAATAATTACTTTGGTAGTTTGTTTTTCATTTTGTTTTTAATTAAAATGTACAACTTTTATCACTATAGTGTTTTGAAATGGAACATTTTTTTCTCACAGCACAAGAGGTGGTTTGATTTCGAATTAAATGAGGCATTCTATGAAAGTATGAACAGATGGCTCATGTGGATAACAAATAGATACAGGAACTCAACATACCTTCAGAAGTCGTTGACTAGTGAGCATTTGTAAAATGATATGCACTTATAAAATACCTCATTACTTCACTATCAGCCATTAAATACAAGAGATCTCACTGATTTAATGTAACTCAAGGATAAGTTCAGATTCTTGTAAACTTGATTTGCTTGATTAGAGGTGCATGATAGGGTGAACAATTATCTGGACAGTATAAATATGTTGGGTTGATTGTATTGAGAAACAATCTTAGAAAACCATTTTTATGTTTAACATATCCAACTACTGTCAGCACAGAAATTATGTTCCCTCCAGTTTGACGATTGTTTTCTAAGGAACTAAGAGGCCCATGACAAATCTACTCACTTCATTGGTTTCCTCATTTAATAGTACCTTAAAACAAATGCATTTTAAAATGTTATTGCAAGTTTTAATAATTTGTATCCTAATTAGAACAAAAACAGTACCAGAATTTAACTAGTTTTCACTCTACATCAAATTTACACCGTTATTACTAAAAAACCTGTTCATGTATCACATTTATATTTTAATATCTGGTTGACATTAATGTTTTCTATAAGTTTTATAAATTTTAACTTTTCAAGACAAAAGTTCTTGTCAATTCCCTGAAACATTGTTATCTCGGTTTCTTGATGTTGTAAAATTTATGACTAGGTCTTATTGTATTCATTATGACATGTCAATAAATACAGCGATTTTATATTGGTTAAAATCAATTTAAAGTTTTTTTTTAAATTCATTAAAATTGATTTAAAATCACTACAATTACTTACAAGTATAAAATTAATGTATCGTAACTATACATGTCATATGGATTACAACCAGACCAAGTAATAAATTTTAAAACCTCTAGAAGCCAAGAAAACAATGTTTCAGGGAATTGATAAGAAATTTTTTCCTCAAAAGTTAAAATTTATAAAACTTACAGAAAACATTCGACCTGGTATTAAAATATAAATACAATAAATTAATAGCTTTTTTAGTGATAGTGCTGTAAATTTGATGTACAGTAAAAACTAGTTATAATTATGGTACTTTTTTGTTCTAACTAGGATAAAAATTATTAAAACTTGAAGTAACAAATTAAAAAATGCCTATGTTATGATGAACAATTAACACATTACCATGATGCCTTGTTAGTAATAAAAAGTATTTCTTCACAAAACTACGGTGTGCGCCACCGGTGGTACATGGCAAATGTTTTAAAACCCCAGCCACAATACTTGTTCTAAACTTTTTATTTGTACAGCCGGGTTTTATTTGAGTGTTGTATATATCTTAAACCTACCTTATACTTAATATGGACCATTTATGTCCACCGGTGGTGCACGTTTCAGTGAATTATCACCATGATTTGCATAATGTAAAAACTACATTACAGTTAAAACAAGGATTTTATTTTATAATAAGTAAACTACGAGATATAAGTTTATTATACTAAAAAAGGTTTGTCCGATAAAATATCAAATTTTAATGAATTTTGTTAAAACAGTCAAGGCAAATTGTAGGATTCCCATAAAAACATTTAAAAAATTTTTAAAAAAGCACACTCGATTGCTATTACAGTTGAACCTCAATTCAACGAATTTCTTGATGTAATTAATATTTGAAAATTCCCTTAAACTAGCTATAATACTTAACAGTAAATATACCTCTCTATCATACAAATAAATCATGCCCAGTAACTCAATATAACGAATTTTCTATCTTCCTAAAGGTCGGTTAGTATAAAGAATTTTTTAACCATCAACCTCTACGTATCGAATTTAACATTTATATAATGAAATGTACCTCTTACAGACTTGGTATAGCGAACAAATATTTCTATGTGATCTTTTAAGTGAATTTTGCCTCACTTAGCCTACAGCTGGCAGTGGCTGTGAGAACCGTCTAGCTTCCCTTTCCCAGAGCTTCCTTCCGCTCCAGTATTTTTAGCGTCATTTCCTGTTCTTACTGGATACTGTTTTAGTGCGCTAGTGTGTTTTGCAAAGTCCTCTACAGACTATACAACCGTTGTACAGTCCATCGCACAAATTTAGCATAATTCCGAGATCTGTAAGACGATCGCATAGTTTGGAGGAAATTTTGGAGCTAGTATAGCCGTTTGTACGATGATCGCACGTCGAATGAACATGTCAATATTTTCATGCAACTTCTGCACTTAAATCATATAGTCTGGAGGCAACGTGGCAGAATCAATGAGCGATTCGATCAAGTATTGTTACTGCGCATGCGCGGGCCCCACTGCCGAGCATGTCCCACTCCCTACCGTCTTGCCGCATTCCGCTACGCTGATATGTACAAATGAAACTGGGTTTCTTTTTACTGTGTATTGTTTAATTAATTAAATGAAACGTAGAAAAACTGTGTCCATGTTACTTTGTCACTAAATAGTCTACAGAGGTTATCTCTGAAATCACCTCTACATAACGAATATTTTCAATCTTAACCTCAATATAACAAACCTCAATATAACAAATTACTCGTAAGGTTAGCATATGTCCTCTTTTCCCCGGACATGTCCTCTTTTTAGTCATGTGAAAACGTTCAGGCGGATTTTTTTAGAAACCCCCTATGTCCGGGATTTTTACGAGCGGCAAATGGATATCGGGAATTACGCTCAATGTCAATTATAATTGAAATTTAAGTTAATATTTAAGTCTTCAGAGTAGTATGTTATGCAACCGTCACTTTATCCGCCAAATATTTTTTAACACTATATAACAAATTTTTTTTAAACCTATTAAGATTTGTTATAACAGGGTTCTACTTACAATTCAACAAACTCATGTATATAACGATCATATAAAATATATATTGTATAAACATTACTGAATATTTGAATTGTTGGCCTTGAAAACATTGTAATTTTTTAGCATAGTACAGTTGATAAAACTACACTTATTTTATTGTTCAAAGATTTATAGCATGTACCACCAGTGAAACAAACCATGCTGAACATGTAAAACTAGGAGAACAATGGTATGATTGGATTTTTTGTAGGCCTCTTAGTTCCTTAGAAAAAACCTTCAAACTCAGGTGCATATAATTTCTGTGCCAACAGTACGGTAGTACAAGTTTTGTATTGCATGTCATATTTTAATTATTATTCATATTATGATATTAATCATATCATATGAATATTACTTTAATTACAGTAATTAACTTGATATTTTGTATTGTTGAGCTTTCACTCTGTTTAGAATTAATTAAATCTTCTTTTATAGGTATATCACCAGGGGAGCGAAGAGAGAGGAGACCTCAAGCTGTGGTGACCAACCACAGTACCCGCACTCAGTACGTACCTCACAGCTCTCGTTCACGCACTCGCACACGCCACGCACAACGTCCCCAATGTCCCTGTTTCTGACTCGAACCGCGTACTTTAATAAACAGTACCGGTATAAACCAAAATTGCAGTTTGCCTCATCAGCCATTATGTAAATTCATCCCCATTTTATGATAAAATTTCTTCATTATCTTTCCCTAATGCTGTACATCTGTATCTTTTTCCTGTTAATAGAAGGTTTTGTGATAACAACACATATAGATCATTTAAAGATAACATATTTATATATTTAATTAACCGTTAATATAATTTTATTAAAGATTCAAACCAGATCTGATCCAAAAAAATTCAAAAGCGGTCAGCTGGTAGACCCACGCGCTCCTAGTATAATTTGTAACACTTTCTAAGATCACAAAAACGTGAAAATCAAATTAGTGTATCAAATTATTATAAATACATGATACAATTGTAATACATTTTACTCATTTAAATTTGAAACAGAATAAAGGGTTTTAATCGTCTCAAACTAATACATCATTAAACAAAGAAAATATAACAGAATAAATCATTGCAATAATTAAAATATAATTAATTCAAAACAAATCATTTCATGTGTCAATTTTTTATAGGTTATCTATCTTAAGGCGATACATAAATTTTATTCACACAGTTATTCACCCTATATATTAACTCCTATCTTCATTTCCAGGTTAATCAAAATAATAAAAATACTCTCATTTTATTTGCCTGAATTTTGAAAAAAAATTCTTGGAATTCTAAAATACTCTGGTTATTGACACCTCCAATTCCTTATAAAAAAAACTACAAATATTGTATGGTTGAGTTTTAACAAAATTGAATGAAGGGTTGGAATAGATAATATGTTTATTGAACTTCGCTAAATATGTAACCAAACAATATTTTAGTAATTTTTATAAATATATATTTTTATATAAGGATTTGGAGCTTTCAATAACCAAAGTTGGTTTAACTCAATGCTTTATTAAATTAACATGCAATTCTTCTTCTCCAAAAATTCTCTTTATTGTCATTTAAATAATACTTAAATAGATAATTTTATATCATAATCGTTATAGTTTATACATGCATGCCACGAGTAGTCCATGTGAACTCGTAAGTAAATTTAAATAAAAAATAATATAAATAAAATGTATCTTTACTTGCAACTCTACATAATGCCGTTGCTTGTTGGATGTTTGCTTTGATTATGATTGCTTGATTAACATATAAAAGCACATATTTCATAATGCATGATTTTTAATATACTAACACAATAAAATTTTGCTTTTAGTTGTTTTTAATAATCTTGTAATTAATTTCAAAACTAACATTTTGTTCATTATTGATCAACGATTAATAAATAAAACAAACATTCCAGTATATTTCAGTAAAAATAAATTCTGAAAGCAAATAATTTATTTTACTATATATGGGTACTGAAATATAAACATACTGATTTGTTTCAGTAACTTTTATTAAAACTTTACATAATTTAGAATACTCATTACAGAAGATCTCTGACTGTTCATTTCCAGGTGCCTAAAGTATGCTCATTGATAAAATACGAGGTAGATATATCAGTACATCATAATGCCAGATTTTTACATTGATAAAAATGTTATATTTTCCATAAAATGTTCAAAACATACTCAAATATTTTACTAGCAAAAAATATATCAAGCATGAATTATTTATTTTTATTCATATTTTTGTTCAATAAATTGTATATCAAAATGAATATCATGATTTTAAGTAGTATCATTACTTTTTTGCCTAGAAATGACAATTGAAAAGGGTTCTCTTTCCTTCAATAGCGTTCAACATGAGCACTATTCATCACATGGCACACATTCTGATGATAGGTGTGTTCTTCCTACCTCGGTTTGTATACCTGAGTAATAGATTTAATAACTCCTTGAAGTCTGTTTCTTAAGCCATGTAGGACAGCTGGTAGTAGAGGCACACATTCTGATGATAGGTGTGTTCTTCCTACCTCAGTCAGTATACCTGAGTAATAGATTTAATGACTACTTGAAGTCGGTTTCTTAAGCCATGTAGGTCAGCTGGTAGTAGAGGCACAAATCCTGATGATAGGTGAGTTCTTCCTACTTTGGTCAGTATACCTGAGTAATAGATTTAATGACTACTTGAAGTCGGTTTCTTAAGCCATGTAGGTCAGCTGGTAGTAGAGGCACAAATCCTGATGATAGGTGAGTTCTTCCTACTTTGGTCAGTATACCTGAGTAATAGATTTAATAACTCCTTGAAGTCTGTTTCTTAAGCCATGTAGGACAGCTGGTAGTAGAGGCACACATTCTGATGATAGGTGTGTTCTTCCTCCCTCAGTCAGTATACCTGAGTAATAGATTTAATGACTACTTGAAGTCGGTTTCTTAAGCCATGTAGGTCAGCTGGTAGTAGAGGCACAAATCCTGATGATAGGTGAGTTCTTCCTACTTTGGTCAGTATACCTGAGTAATAGATTTAATGACTACTTGAAGTCTGTTTCTTAAGCCATGTAAGTCAGCTGGTACTAGAGGCACATATTCTTGTTATTTTGTAATATGAATAGTTTTTGGGTGGATATTTGAAACATAATCAAAATCAACAATATTTTACTAGACAAAAATCTTTCTGTAAACATCCACAGGAGTTTACAATAGATAATATTTGGAGATCAATAGTATTTAAACTTAAACCTGATGGTTTGTAAACTTAGGTTTATCAAATTTGATGAGAGCTATCTGATGGTTTTCTCCATACCTAGACGGTTGGTCGCAGGTGACTAAGGTGGATGGAAAATGTTCTGACGTGCTTCAGAGAAATGTAGGGTTCCCGCCGGGAACTTGCCTTGGACCCATCCTGTTTCTGTGTATACATTTGATCTTGGGAAAGAAATTAATTTCTGCCCTTTACACTCCTATGCTGATGACTTTCAGTGAGTTTTTACCTTGCCTTTTCATGGTTTTGGGGAGACGGTCAAAAAAATTATTGTCAACTTGTCTATTGTACAAGAATGGTCAAATAGTCATGGTCTCAAATTCAATCTTGAAAAATAATCGGTACTCCCACTTCTTTCCTCTTTCTTAGAACCCAAAATCAAACAAATGGTGATTCTTGATGGTAAGTACCTTCCTGTATCTGAAACAGTCAGCATGTTGAGAGTCAAAGTTGATTTTAAGTTGAGTTTTTGTTCCAATGTAAGGTACATTTGTCAGAGAGTTTTATATAGGCTGCTTGTTAGGCATATTATTCTGGAAGCTGCCAAGCTTGAATTAGTTGAGTTCATGCTTTTCCTGGTCATTTATCATGCATGACCTTCCATCTTTTGGAGAATGTTTGACACCGGACAGAAAGTAAAACAAATGAGATGACAAAACAGAGCTTTGAGGTTTGTTTAAAATTTAAAGAAGTTTGAACACATAACAAAGTATCGTGAAGAAGCCAAAGTCCCTTGAGAAGCTATTCTTTGTTCAAACCATTTCAATTGTGTATAAAACTATATCATCAGATGTACCTTCTTTTCTGTAGAAGAAGCTCTTGCCACGCAACACTCTTAGGGATTGTTGTACCCGATAGGATATCTTGCTTGAACTACCAAGAGTGCAGTATCTGGCAGGAAAGAAAAGGTTCTCATACCTTGGACTCCAAGCAAATAATACCTTCCCTACGAAAAAAGTTTAGTTATATCTTGTATCATTTATGACTTGATTATCTTGAAACCCAGTCTTAACTGAAGATCACTTGTAAATAAAGGCATTATCTATTTGTGAACCTCAAAAGGTAAAAATCACAAGGTATAAGAAAGCCTGAATGTGGAGGCTATGTGAATCAAGTCCTGTTGTTCTGCCCCTGGCCAATCCTGATGTTGGGTTCAATATTGTTCCATCGAATACTGAGTTATTCCAATTAGACATAGCACCATAAAGTTCCTTTGGTTCATCATCTTCTAAATTAAGAAAAATCCATAGTCGTAGGACAATAAAAACACATTATAGTTCTTTCATAAAAAAAAGAAAGGTCCATAAACTTTCTGTTGGGATGAGGCACAAAAATACAATTCATTTTTTGGAGTCTCGTTTTAACTATACCACCTCATTGCGATATTCTATAAGATTCACACAGTATGAGTGTTTACATTTTCACTTAGGTGTAATGTTGATTCATCACTGAAGGTGACATGAACAAGTAAATGTTCCCTGTTGTTTAGCAAGGTTTCATTTACAAAGTTGACATATAAACCGTAGTTTTTAGGCTTTGTAGTTAACAGAGTCTGTAAGCTAGAAGGATAGGAGTTGTGTTCGCTAAAACTCTTCATGCAAACATCAATGGAATCACTAATAAAAGATTAACTTTCCAACAAATTTATTTGGCCTATGTGTGTGTGTTTTTCTCACTTGTTCATTGTTATTCTCATTCTTGGTCATACATTCTCTTCCCTTAAAAATGCCGCTGGTTTCTTTAAAATGATCATACTCTCTAAAGCTATTATCACTTGTAAGATCACAGTGGAACTTCGTAAAAAAAACACTAATTGAACTGTAACAACAGGTTCAGTCTTTGCAGATTGAAAAACACAAAAATGTTCCTGTTTACAATATTTACTTCGAGCCCTTTCCTTTGAGTCATGTTTATGAAAATTGGGTGGGGAGGAATGTGAAATCTTGAGTGGGAGGAATAGGGAGAAGATAGTCAAGTCATGTTTATGAAGGGTTGGTGGGAAGGAATGTGAAGTCTTGAATGGGAGGAATGGGAAGGAGATATTCAAGTTATGTTTATGAAGGATGGCGGGACTGTGAAGTCTTGAGTGGAAGGAATGGGGAGAAGATAGTCAAGTCATGTTTATTAAGGGTGGGTTGGAAGGAGTGTAGAGGTCTTGAAAGGAAGGGATGGGGAGAAGATAGTCAAGTCATGTTTATGAAGGGTGTGTGGGGGATAATGCCATCTTGTACGAAGAGAATATGAAATGACCCGTTGTTAAATAATGCTTTGATGTAATGTTTCAAAGCCTTAAAACCCTGATATTCATTTTGAAATACCAGTTATAATAATTTACTTATAGTAAGACCTAATTATAAAGTGTATGATTAAGACACTCAATCCTTGGCTATATCTACCAATGCTGCAATGCTTGGAATGCTCCATTCCATTATTTCAACATGAAGGTCAAGGACATTAGTAGTGTTTATTAAAAAGGAAATAATCTCTCTCAATTTCTTATGAGTAGGTCTTCAAAAGTGGATCTAGGGTTCAAGTAATTTTAATTTAAAAGAATTTTGATTGTTTAAATATAAATTTTATATAAACAAACATTAAATTCATTTGTGAACTTGCAAATCAGAATAAGCCTTGACAAGATGCTTGTTATTTATAAGCCTTTATCGACTGGGTTAATATATCTGAAATAACTGTATGTTTCAGAAAGAACACAAAAGAGACTAGTCAAACAGAAGCGAGAAGGAGAGAGTAGTTCCTCAAAGTAGACTGATGAGATCTCACTTCCATGACTTTCTTGATTGTGTAACAAACATTGGTGGACATCATGTCATACTACAACAATTCCTTAACAAAAATAATTTAAATTGGCTGGAGTTTTTACAACAAAATGTTACTGTGAATTAGTTTGTTATTTAATTTATCCTCATAATATTTTGCTGTTTTATTTCCATGTCTGTTGTTATCAGTGATATTTTTTTTTCATTGTAATTCTTCCACAATTATCCATGTGAAATATAACGAACTTGCTTGGTTAGTTTACACTAATTTAAAAAGCATTAAAAAATTTGAGTTCCTATTCTTGTTTAAAGTTTTTTATTCATTGTATCATATGTAAATTAACAAGTAAATGCTCAACATGTATTGTTTTGGCATACCCTTAGCAATTGTTTTGATTAATTACAATTAATTATTAAATATTAGGGAGTTAAAGTAGTCAGAATATGCCAGTAAATGACTTTTATTTGAATGCTCTATTTATACCATGACATTGAAGTCTGCTTTTTTAATGCTGAACTCAGAAATAACTTAAGTCACTAATTTTAGAAGTATATTTATTTTTGTTTGTTGAATTGATACCAGTGGAGTATTTTTAAGTTTTGTAACCTATGTGGTGTATATAATATGTCAGATATTGATTTGTAAAATAATTCACTAATAAATTTATATTTTTAATGACTGGAAATTCATTGTATTATTTGTTTTTGCATTACCATATGATTGCTTTTCATTCCATCACTATTCCTAAAAATTAGTAACTGATAATATTCAACTTTCATATCAGGCAACTAGCATATCAACCCTTGTTAAATTTGGTGACAATTGTCAACATGATTTATACACCTATAGACATAGGAAGAGTTACTGGTTGTAGTGGTATGATTGTTTCGTTTCAAAAACAAAAGGAACACGGATAAGTTTAGCTGTGTTTACAATACTACTCAACTGCAACATGTTTATCTCCTCTCCGCTATTAACCTTTATTATAGTAAAACAAATTAAAGATTACAACTTCATTTATAAACCACTGAAAACAAGAAGAGTTGCTGTATGAATAGTAAAAAATATATTAGAGTCATCTCAGTGAAGATAAAAAATTTGTCAATATGAAGAATACAATATTTGTGCCAGATATATCTATGAAGCCTTAACTGATTACTATATTTTCTCTAACTCATAAGCCATTTTTGTATGTTTTGCAAGCATTTTGCAACGATTAAAAATATAAATATCTACTCATGGTTCCCAAGTTGTATATCAATTTGTTAACCTTGAGTTGTAGAATGATAAAAAAAGTACTATCACAAATAAAAAAATATTTATCATATGTTACCACTAAATTGAAAACAAACATTTTATTTTTGAAAACAAAACTTTACATGACCAATAGGGCTACATCAGACCCTATAAACCACATAATAATAGTGAGATAGCCATTATGTTGCAATGTTGTGCTGAGTTCAAATATAACACATATATGAGGTTATTATAAATCTATATATTTTATAAGTGAAAAACTTAAAGTTTACCGTAATCGTGGAAACGACACATTGTTGTTATAATCATATACACAATTTATATATATACATCTTTCTAATGATTTTCTTGATTGAAATGTTATAAAAGCATATTTAGAATAAATAATATAATAATGCATATATTATAGAACTGAAAATACCAAGAAAGTAAACAAACCAGGTGCAAACAACTGATTCCCGCCAGACGCCAAGGTAAGCCGGCGCCGCGCCTTGAACGAGTGACTCTGCACAGCCTTAAATCACGGCGTTGTTCTCAAAGTATATGTTGTTTGAATAACGTAACAAAATATATTTTCTCGTTTCTTAGAATGTCTACTTTAAAATGAGACAAAATTTGAAAATTTAGGTACAATTTTAGCAGAATAATAGCATAATTTACAGAACGATGTTTAATTCGTCAATAATCGACGTTTATCAGTTCTAGAGTTAAGTTGACAGCCTATGGATTCCATCTCACGAATATTTTTATTCTTAAAGAGCATGTTTTGTGTAAATATTAGTACTAATTAGAAGTCTATAGTGACATTATTTACATTCACCAAATATATATTTATTGTACTTAGTGTACAAAAAGTAATAAGTTAACATATAAATATTGTAATTATAAATACACCTTGTTGCATAAAATAGAAGAAGTATTTTATTTACTGCCTAACTGAATACAAACATATATATAGGAACATAATGAAAACATTGTTTTAGATTTTGCGAGAAATTTAACTTGTAACTGTGTGAAAAGTTACTTTTTTGAGCTGTAACTGTAATCAGTTATATTTTGAAAAATGTAATTGAAGTGGTAATCAGTTACTTTTTTCAAAGAGCAACTGCTAATGTAATTTTTATAGTAACTTTCCCGTCTGCTGTTATGCCATTAGAGCCAAAATTACAGGCAATCAGGTATCTTATGAAGGAGAAATGATTAAAAAGCTGGCTGCAGATTTAGAACGGTATGAAGTTAGAGGTGATAACTGGAAAAGAAATCAGACTGGAAATCTAGAAGTGTGTTCACAAAATAAAAATGAGAAAAAATATTGTAAAAATAGGAGGGTTTGAAAAATGCTGACTGTATTGTGTATATGGTTTACAGAACTAAGGAGCAAAGGAAGTCAAGTTAGGTAGCCTATGTTGCAAGAAAAGGCGATAGAATTCAACAGTCAATTTAAACATGTTGCTGTAGACTTTAATAAAGCAGAGGATGGCTTCATTGCTGGGAAACAAGGTAAGGAATAAGAGAAAGTTATGGGAAAAAAAGGTAAAATCCGATCACAAAATTGTTATAACATTTAAAACTGAGTTTAAATCTTATATTGAATATGAAAAATGTTTCATAACAACAAATATTTACCTATGATAAGAATGCATTTATTGCTGTTTAACTGTAGAACTGCCATAGAAAAAGTCAAATATACAAACTATTACACCTTATAACAAGTAAGACATAATAGGCTATTGTTATAAAACTGTACATAAAGTTGTATGATTGCAGGTTAAACAGTCATATACAGAAACAATCAATTCAGGCAAACATACATTTTCTCCCTCATCCTTCCTCACTTATAACAACAAGCCTTGCTCAAAATGTTAACTTGAAAGGATCATCCAAGCGACTCACCAATCGAATATATTGCCAATAAAAGATCTAAAATCACCTGGGTACTGCCAACTGATTCACTAATGGTTGGAATGAACAATGGTTTCGAAACTCAGGATTTCATTATCAAGCTATTAAACATTAATGTCACATCAAGTAATGAAGTCCAGGTTGTCCCCCTTCACACTTGGAAAGAACCGTCTATAACTTGTACTCATATACATATATATTATGCAGGATCCTTTCAACAGAACCATTTTTTTGTGGTTGTGGAAGCCTTAACTAGAAGGCTCAATATTAAAATGAGATACCAAATCTGACATCAAGTTCTATGATTGCTCCTTTGATTGAAATCTGTCTACATCAAGGAGTTCCGTCCTAAGCAAACAGTAAGTAATACCACTACAATGATATGTAGATAATATTTGGAGATGTCCAATGCTTTGAGTGTTTAAGAAACAAATACAACGTTTTGACAGGTATAACAAACTTCTGCCGTCTTCAGGTGTACTTACTAACTTAGCCTACATCTAAAACAATTTTTTTCTCTAACCCATACTAAATCAGAAAAGACTTAATACTACATGCTAGATAATAAAGATTACTGTTGAAAGTCAAAAGTTCTTAAAAAACTATCACACATAACTTAATTATACCAAATATAACACAAATAGTACAAATTATGAAATACAAAAGAAATGCAAAATATGAAATCAGTCATCAAAACACAGAGCAAGTTATTAAATACACCAAATACTCAATGACATACAAAAATAAATGCAAAATATGAAAAAAAAATCAACAAAACATAGAGCAGGTTATTAAATAGTCAATTAGTTAGAATCCAAATAAAAGTCACGCATATGCATACATCTTATTTCTTATTTGTGTGCTGTATTGTTTTCTTGGGCTGATATACAATTAAAAAACTAAAATAGAAACAATTTATTTTGTTTGTACAAATCAATACAGAATTTAATTTAATGCTAGATCTAAAGTGCAAGTCATACATCTGATCTGCACTGTCGTTAGTAAATTCACTTTAATCCATGTACAAACGTGAAAGTACGTAATATGTCATTCTCCCTCCTACCTTTAACACGTTCCCTGCGGATGACGCCGAGAGGCGTCATAGCAGATGTTCGAGGAATGCGGGTGACTTCTAGTGGCGTCATTCGCGCGCATCTATTCCCCCTCCATTTTTGCAAGTAAAAGATTGTCGAAACCCGTTTTGACTGATTGTATCTTGTGTGTCATAAGTTTAGTTGTACGTAAGTGATAATCGTTATAGATTTTAGAGTTTTAAGTTATTTTAAAATGAGTGATAAAAATCCTACTTGTTCACGTGAGTTTGAATCACTTACTGTAAGTGAAATAGATCGTCTTCATGATTGTGATTCCGATATTGAAGACTATAGCAGTGGTGTAAGTTATAGTTTTAGTCAAGTTAGTGATAGCGATAGTGACTTAGGAGATATTACTGTTTCAGCAAATATTTCTCGTACACGTCTCACGTCTCGTACAGGTGTACATATTAGAAAAACATCTATTTTTTGTAAATATTATATTGAACTTTTTTGCAAAACATATAACAACATTGGAAAATGAGAGGAACAGCTATTGGTAAGTACGCACTTCCATTTCATAGTTATAAATAGTATAATAATAGCTCTATTGTACAAAATACCACTTGACGCCACTCGGCGTCATCCGCACACAACATCGATAATTGATGCTGTGTGCGGATGACGCCGAGTGGCGTATATAAGTTTTTTTTACAAAACCAATAAAAGTAGTGTTACTATATAGTAAACTATCATTTTATGACTTTATATGGATATATGATAACATTTTGTGTGTCAGCACTGGCCTACCCTAGCTGTTTGCCATTCGCAGTGAACGTGTTAAGGAAGTTTCAAATTTGTTTCAACTGTGTATTGTAATTAATTATTTCATAATGAACTTTTGTGAAGAGTAAAATATTATTTTAAAACATCTGTTTTTAAAATATTAGTTCTGTTCAATATACATGTGCAAAAGTATTGATTCTATTTTTAAGTATAAGTATGATTATATTTAAGTATTGATTCAACAAATAAATAAGACAGCCTTTAAATATCATTAATTATTTAAAATTTATAAATGAGAATTATTAAAATTCTATGAAATTTGTTTGTACTACAACTCTGGTTTTAGACCAATTACAAAAAGTTACATTGTCAATGAATATTTATCTAAACACTTTAACTAACAATTTACTAAATTGTGTCATTTGTTTCTAAACATTATTTATTTGTGTTATTGCAGAAAGTATTATTTTGGGATATTCTTTAGTAATTAATTATTGACTCTTTTTTCAACTATCACCATCTGTTTCTTATTAAATTTAATCAGCTGAATGAAATGTCAATTAAAATTTTTCTTGGTTAACCACTTAATTGTTTTGTAACATACATTTTAATGTAAATCATTATCGAGCAAAATTTTTGTTTGCCTAAAATGTCAAGTGAAAGTTTAGTTAATGCTCCAGAAACACTTGCAGAGGAAACTACTGAGAATGCTCAAATGATTCTTCAAAATGCAGCAATGATAGGTGAAGTGTCTTCTCAAGTGAAAAATGAAACCAAAATTTGTGAAAAATATCTAGATTATTTAAATACACTTGTATCTAAGGCAGGCAAGGATGTTTCGTCATTACACAATTGTGTTGATTCTTTGCTATTGGTAGCAAAAAAGCTAGTATATATGTCTCTTAAAATGGTGCCAGTAAGCGATACAAACTTCAACACTCTTAAGGGAGAGGCAGATAAATTATTGACTGTTTTAGATGAGATATCAGAAAGTGAAGATCAGTTAGATGAAAAATTAAAGAATACTTATCTTAAGGCAAACTTGAGCACAAAATGTCTCAATATAAATGAAAAGTACCCAGAACATTGTTCAAGAGAGTCTCTCCTGGACATGAATAATATTATTTCCTTACCTACTGTCCCTGAAGGTGTTTTCGCTGCCTTTGGCAGACCATGTAGAACCAAAAGCTCCACCTCACTAAAAAACATGCGCCGAGTGAGGATGTGCTTACAGAAAATGACAGATGATTATATTGATCAAACTCCCGAAAATGACTGTTTAACCACTTCTGATACATCGGTAAGTTAAAAGTTATATTTAATTTAGGTAGAAAATTTTATTATGATTTATTTGTTCCCATATAAAAATGAACATAATGTTAATTAAAAATAAATAATATAACATTCTTAAGGTTAAAAAATATGAATTTCTGCAGTTTATATAACAAACAGCAGTAATTAATTTGCCCTCTTATTTACTAGATTTCTAGTTGAATTAGAAATAATGGATTCATTTGTCTTCATTTATATTTTTGTTAAACACACTAAGTCTGTTTTTTATATAAGTACAGTTCTGAAGTTATGCCATGGCATTGTTGTAGTTGGCATTTAGTGCATCACCATGTACTGTAGGTTTACTACATCTATGGGAAAACAACATTAATGAACATAGTTAAGTTTTGGAGTCATTAAAATGTTCCAAGGGTTGTTTGTGGGTTTGTTTCAAGTGTGAGCAATACAGGAATTTGTGTTCTTAACATTTTAATTGAGTTTTATGTTATCTACGGTGTCTTCTGATAAATAACTAATTTTTTTTAGAGTTCTCTCATTTTCCTGATATATCTGCATTATACTGTGGTATTTTTTAAAGTTGAAATTGACAATTATTTCAGTAGCCTTTTAAATTCTGTAAAAAATATAAAATAATTTAGCTATAATAAGTTAAATCTAAGAAAAGAAGGTGGAAGTACGTTTTTAGTCCAATCAAAAGTGCATGCGCAAAAAGAATTTTCACAGACTACAGCCGACCCGACAACCAACCTGGCTGCTGAAGATGACAGAACTCCATCTGTCAGTTGTTTTTTTTTTTTTTTTTGGAGAGAATAGTCTTTTTAACTTTACTCTATCCATTCCCCAGAGACTATTGATCTGTACGAGTAACTTATTTAGACAGAGTATGTAGGCTAACCAGTACAGTGCAAGGTGGACATTACTGACATATCTTCCAGTCCAAGCCAGATTCGAACCAGCACTATCTCTGGTTCAATACAGTATCCTTTGTACATATACGATAAAAATGTTATGGTCTGATAGCATGCTGTAGTAATGTATGAAACAATCATAAAAGGTTTTAATATAATAACTCTCTGTTTTAAAATGGATCTATACCATAAAAAATTGGTTTTGATCAGAACAAAAAACTATGATAATGTTCTTTGAATAGCCCGTAACAATGGATATATACATTCTGTATCAATGTGTTACGATTATGTACTTTCAGGAGGTCTGCATGGTTTTCTTGAAGTGGTTGCCCAGCCCACTGTAACCTAACGTTGTCTAAGTTACAATTCTGGATGTGATCCAGTAAGGTGGTCCAATTGTGTATTTCTGGTGTACGTACTGTACACACACACACGCACGCGCGCGCGCACACACACATAGTTTGCCTTTAATGTGTCCATTATCATTTTAATAAAAATATATTATAACTTCAGGCAATATTAAATTTTGAGCAATTTTTGGCCAATATTACAAATCAAAGTACACTATTCTTTAAATTGACAATTTACCTTTTAAAAATTGAATCTGATAATAATCATTAGTCATTTGATAAAATATTAAATGAAAAAAACAAACATTGGGATAATCAACTCTACTCCATCACACCAATATATTTATTGCTCTGAAAATATTCCTTAGATTTAAAAAATTTAATTTGGCTGGAGCTGTAATTTTAAACTAGAAAATTAAGAAGAACGCCTCTTAAAATTATAATAGTTTTTATCACTTTGTTCCCACGCCTTTGATAGTGTTGCACACTTTTCTCTTGTATGTTAGGATAGGTAGCATTTAAAAAACCTAATACTAACATTTCTTGTGCCTTAAATTTGTGTTTATCTTTAGATGAAATTATATAATCTACAAAATCTATAGATATATATACCACTCACTCACTGATCACTGTTTCTCGAAAACCACTAAACACCCGAGCCTGAAATTTTTTAGGATGATTGGTCCTATATTGTAGGTGTGCAATGAGAAGGCATTTTGAAAAATTCTTCATAGTTCCGAAATGGTAGCCTTTTTTTACATCCAAAACTGCCCAATGTATTTCTCATGGGAAAATCACAAAAAATACTTTTTATGACCTAACTTGAGAAAAAACTTGAGTAAAATTTTCAAACCTTCACAGTTCTACATGCTTAACAAACCTGCACCTTATATGTGAATTTCAGATGAAAAACTTAAAAATGTGGGGTTTCAGGGACCCAAAAACTGAAATTTTTGAAAATGTAAAAAATTTTTGAATAATGATGTTATCTACATCAAATTAAATCAGTTGTTATCTGTTAGTCGATGCAAGCGGACCTGTTATCTGTCCTGCCGTTGTCTGGCTGAGTCGGGTCACTGCCTGCCCGGTTTGGTGAATTTGTTTGAGCGGTTAGTTGTGTGTTAAAACTAGTTACTTATTTTACCAATTTATTTAATACATTTTTTGTCTATTAAAATGGCGATAAGTGCGGTAATTGTGCTAAATCGTTTGAGGAAAATGATACAGTGGTTATGTGCACTGACTGCAAGTTGAACTTTCACAGTGCATGTACACGGGTCGGGTCGACAAGAAGCTTTGTAAAGTCTGGAAGTAAGACTTTAAAGTGCGACTCTTAAAGTGTAATTTGTACACTCTATCAATCAATACTACTGTACGTGTATGGGTGGGCGTGTTTTAAACATTAGAATAGTTAAACTTTAACTTTATCATCATTATTTTTCAGGCTAATTTCCCCTGTGAACTTAGTTTAAATTAAGGCCTCAAGTCCTTATATTACTCTGGGTTGCCTCCTAACTTGATCGTCTCACTTGATAGTGGACTCCTTAGCAGACCACAGTACATAACTGTCGAAGATCAAGTCAGTCTGCACCATCAGTTTTTTATTTTTTTCTAATAGTTGGCTCTTTAAAATGTGTTTAATAGAAGTAAAACATTACCAGTGGCCTTGACCGGAGGGTCCCGACGTTATCGCAGGATAACTGCGTCAAACAGCATCGGCTGGATGAGGCTAGGATGGGTGACCGCCTGAGCGATCTCGTCCTTGCATGCAGCCCATCTGCCAGATCACTCGCGGTGGTTTGGAAGTCCCCATGTTAAGTGTTATAAAAAATAATGCTTAATTGACACAATTGAATGGGAACAATTACAATTGTACACTCCATATACAAGTGTGTTGAGGAATCCAAATCGAACGTATCATCTCGTAACACCGAAGGAAGTGACGACAAGTAAATCATCCTGGATGCTATACAGTCGTTGAAACTTGACATCTCTAAGATCAACGAAAAAATGAATGCTGTGCTACTTTCTGTTAGCACCCTACAGGAAGAAAATAAGAAGCTTAAGAAGGGGTTCATTATACTGGAAGGAGAGCAGCAGAAGCTTCAGGAGAGATGCGACAGGTTGGAGCTGAGCAATAGTGTGTTGTCCGGCGAGGCGCGAGAACTGCAGCTACGATTGCACGATGCCGAGCAACACTCTCGTGCGGCCAACATCGAGATTGTCGGACTTCCGGCAACCACGAATGAAAATGTGTACGATTGTCTGGAGCACATTGCCGACGCTCTTGGAATAATATATAACGCTGAGAACATCTCGACAGCTCACCGACTACGAAACTTCTCGTCAAAAAGGCACACACACCCACCAATCATTGTGCAGTTCGTCTCCAGGATCACCAAGGACGGCTGGCTGAAGGCATCGAGAGAGAAGAGGAAGCTGAACGCTGTAGACATCCAACCGTCACTCCAAAGTAGCAATGTCTACATTAATGAACACCTCACACCTCACAACAAGGCGCTATTGGGGAAGGCACACCGGCTGAGGAGGGAGAAGAAGATCGTTTTCGCTGGATGCTTCAACGGGAAAGTGTTCGTCAAGGCTTCTGAGGGTGCCGAAGGTGTGCGTGTCGCCACGTTGGACGACCTCGATATATATGAGAAGGAGACAACTCACTCTGGCATGGGCACATCTAAGTAAGGTGTAAACTTTCTTTATTCCTTCTTATCTCAACTTTGTAAAGAGAATTAGATTTTTTATTTCTTAGTAACATTCTAATTAATTTTGTATCAATATTAGTATAATTAAATTTTAATTCATGGAATAATTATTATATAGGACTATAACTAATACAAAAATAACACGGTTTTTCTCAACTATGGGTTGGCTTATAAATAACTATGTACATTCACAAAGATGAACGTTACTACTCATTTGTTGTTTTAATTTAATTTAATTATGTCGAGTGTACAAAAGTAATAAACAATAATAAATAATGTAGTATGGTGATATTTACTTTATAATGATATATGAATTCGTTCAGGATAATAGGATTGATTCAGTTATCGGAATTGCTTAGGAAATTCGTCTAAGTTTATATAATATATATTTATGATATGATAAATAATTATTTCTTATCATCTTTGTACAGTTATATATTTGTTTACAATGTATTTTAATCATGATACTTTGTCAAAATGTTAATATATACATGAATAAGTACATTTTTCCAAGATACATAGTATTATAATTGAATTCTAATGCTTAGGTAACTAATTTAGGTCTTATTAATCTTGAGAGGATTTATTTATTCTGCTATTTACTATAGTTAAATCTATTTATTTTTGTTATTGGGATAATAGCTGTAACTCAATTAATTCAATAATACTTTCAAATCATTAATTTAATTAGTTGTTGATATTGTATCATAATTTGTAATTATTGCCACCCGAAATGTTTAATGCTTTCAAACGAGTAATGTCATTATTATTATCTGATTATCTAATTCGTTAAACTATTTAACAATTACATTAGCTTATTTTATTCATGATAACTTAGTTTAAAATTGATTCTTTTTTTACATATAGCTTTAATTATCGTTCATATAATATATCTAACTATGTTTCAGTATTAATCTCAATGTTCTACCTATTCTATTAACTGTTAATAAACTTATAACCACCCAGGCGGGCGGTCTGAGGCATAGGCTATTCAATGAATGATGACAGCTCAATAACTTTCCACAATAATAATTGTTTGGAATTGAATTCAGTTTCTGATTATAATGAGTTTTATTTTACGGATGATGGTGCTGATGTGCTTCGGTTGATTCATTCTAAGATTCGAAGTTTTTTAAAGAACGGTGATGAATTTTTTATTTACTTAAATGAACTTCCTAAATTGGACATTATTGTATTGTCGGAGTGCTGGTTGCAGGAGGGGGAGGAGGGTATGCCTATTGAAGGTTTTCATATTGTACTCACTGATAAGCGGCGGAACAGAGCCGATGGTGTCATTGTTTATTTCAACAACCGGTTGTCTGCAACTACTTCACAAATATCTCTCGGCGATGTTTATGGCATAAGACTTGATTTTAACTTGCACAACACAAAATTTTGTATTTTAGCTTTTTACCAAACTTTTGACTGTGATGTACAATTATTTATTAATTCCCTAGAAAAGTATGTTGCTAGTTTGAATAATGATATAATGGTTATTTTTGTAGGAGATTTTAACTTTGATTTATTAGGTACAAAATCCGCTAATGTTGACAAATACCTGGATTGTTTATTAGGTACTGGTCTTGTCCAATGTATTGACAAGCCTACTAGGGTTCAAAACAATAGTGAGTCATGCTTAGATCATATTTTTATAAGATACAAAGACATGAATAACGTACATACAGCTGTGTTACAAACAGAAATAACTGATCACTATAGTATTGGCCTTACTATTACTTTCTCCACTATGACACCATCGGCTACGTTCGACAATAAAAAAACAGGTGGTGGACACTGAACGGTTGTCTTGTGGTCTTGCTCAGGTTGATTGGTCTTCAGTGTTGTTGAATCTAAATTTAAATTCTTGTGTATCTGATTTTTAAAAATTATATCTGATTTAATTGAAGACTCAAAAGTAGACAGAAAAGAAACGTCCAGATTTAAGAAATTGAAGCCATGGATATCAAATGATTTAATAAAATTAATTCGAGAAAGAGATAAACTAAGTAAAAAAGTTAAAAAACCACCCTTTAACATTAATATGAAAAATAACTATTCTGCATTAAGACAATTTATCGCTAATTCAATTAAATATTCTAAACGTAATTATCACAGATCTAAATTAAACCAATTTCATAATGACCCCAAACAATTTTGGATGGTCATCAACGAATTAACAGGGAGAAGTAATAAAAAGGATTCGTTCCCTATTCTGAAATACCGACCTAATACATCTAGCATTACCCATAGTGTTTGCAAAGAAATAGCAAACGACTTTAACGCTTTTTTTGCTGCTGTTGGACATTCCCTGGCTAGTTCTATCGACAATAGTGGACCACTTGTCATCAATGACGCAGATTACAGGCAGTCTGCAGTATTCACACTTCATACAGTGACTGAGCATGACGTTATTCGACACGTTTCTACTCTACGGGGTAGGTCTGCGCCCGGATTTGATAATCTCTCCGTTACCACTCTTAAAGAAAACATACATATCTTCTCTAAGCCATTATTACATTTAATTAATCTCAGCTTGGCAAATGGAATTTTTCCTGACAGTTTTAAATTAACGAAAGTTTTCCCTCTCTATAAATCTAACTCATATTCAGAGAAAAATAATTTCAGGCCAATCTCGCTTTTGAGTGTGTTTTCCAAGGTGCTTGAGAGGATAGTAAAAGAACAATTAGTAAATTATCTTCACCAAAATGATATCTTAGCAGATTGTCAATTTGGGTTTAGAACGGATAAGAATGTTTCAGATGTTTTTTTCGAAATTAGCAAAGAAATATATAATACCCTATCCGACAATGAACGTTCTCTCTTAATATTTTTAGATTTGAAAAAAGCTTTTGACAGCGTAGATAGAAGTAAACTAATCTCTAAATTATCAGCAATAGGTGTATCGGGAAATGCCCTGGACAGGTTTAAAAGTTATCTGACTGGTCGACGCCAGGCGGTGACAATTTGCGGTATAAACAGTGATGAGCTTACTGTTGATTACAGTGTGGTTCAGGGTAGTACATTGGGACCAATTTTATTTTTAATATACATTAACAACATTTCTAAATTAAATATTAACGGGAAATTATTTCTTTTTGCAGATGATACTTTAATTTTAATCAAAGATAAGTCATGGGAAAGCGTACGTAATAAAGCTCTATTGGATCTTAAAATAGTAAAGAAATGGTTAGACCAAAATATGTTATTGCTTAATATTTCTAAAACAAAATTTCTGCCAATTTCTCTAGCACCGAGTGGAGACTACACTTTGAGGGATTTAGTTATACATAGTTGCCAAAACCACCTTAATAATTGCTGTAATTGTGAAACCATAGAAAAAGTATCATCATACAAGTATTTAGGAGTTATATTTGATTCACGTATGAAATGGATAGATCATATAAATTTCTTAAAAAGCAAAGCTAGAAAATTTATTTTTGCTTTTAGACAGATGAGTAGTGTTCTTAACTTCAATGAAATAAAATTAGCATATTTTGCATATGTGCAATCAATTCTCTCTTATGGTATTGTTGCTTGGGGGGGGAGGGGGAGCATATAGCTCACATCTTGAAGGTCTGAGTTTAGTTCATAGGTCCATTCTAAAAGCTGGGTTTATGAAATGTCGAAGATATTCCTCTGATTTACTATTTCGGGAAACAAGAATTCTTTCTATCAAAAAATTATTTATTAAGGATTTATTCATTTACATTTTTAAGCACTTTGGTTTATTGTTTTCCATCATTGAACACACACACAACATAAGATATGCAAACAAAGTAGGAATTATAACAATCAATCAGTACAAATCTTTTTCGTCAACAAATTCTTTTTACATCGCTTACGTCCTGTTCAGAAACTTTCGCACTCAATTCGTAAGTCATACACTATTTGATTCCAAGTCCATTGCAGTATTTAAGAAGAGACTAAAATCGTGGTTGCATCTGCTCAGTGATGAGGAGAGGAGTCCCTTATCTCTGCTGATTGTAGGCGGCCTTGACCTTTTCTCCTCCTCCCCTCCGCATTTCGCCTTTATCAAATCAGCACATTATCTTCAGTTTTATTCTTTTTTAATTTCGTATTATTTTTCTCACGTCAATTTTAATTTTGGATTCAGTATTTAATATAATATAACATAAATAGTTTATTCCAAATTAACATGTTAGTTTTATAAATTGCACTTAGTAATTTCACAGGATATATTTAATACTTAAATTCTATTAAAAAAAGAAAAAATAACAACTCGAGCCTACGCACAGGCCTTTGGCGCCCATGTAGGCTCATTTCCTTTCATAAATGTCATTTTTATAATCAAGCAAAATATTTAGTTGTATTAATTTATTTATTTATATTAATTTAGTTATTTCTCTACTTTCGGATTCAGTTTCTAAAATAGCCATTGATAAGACAGAATTATTTTACATTATGTTATATTTTTGAGTGGTTATTTAAGTTATTTATCTTTTTTTATGATGTTGTAAATTATCGAAAAAAGTGATATTTTGCTTGAATACTTGGTTTGTAAGGTATATTTTTTATTTTCTTTATATATGTTTATTTTATTTTGTACTATGTGGAAATAAAGTGATTTTGATTTGATATTTATTTATCTCCTGAAACTAAATATACCTTTAGAAGGGCAAATATTATGGGGCATATGCCCCAAAAACAAAAAAATATTTAAAAAAAACAAAATAGGGTTGTGCTAAAGTAATAAGGCCAAGTGGGATATCAAGCTATAGGTATTTATCTCATAAAACACATAATACCATTATATTTTGGAAGAGACACCGTTTTATGGCTTCCACCCAAATAAAAAATATGCTAAAAAATCCAAAATTGGGTAATGTTACAATCCAAAGTGGGGTATCAAATTAAAGGTATTATTCTCTTAATTACTAATATGCCATCAGATTTTTGAAAAGGCTATGTTTATGAGCTCCACTGCCCCAAAAACCAAAATTCATAGTCGTACTGCTTGGCGGGGCTGTAAGCCGATCTTCCTCACGAGGCGATATACCGCGATCCACTAATAGATCTGTAGCAGAGTGCTTGGTGAGACTGCAGGCTGAACTTTACCTCACGAGACCGTAGGCCTAGTTCTAAAAAGAGTCTTGGCGAGGCCGCAGGCCGAGTTCCACCAAGGGGCTAAAAGCAGAGTTCTCAGGCGAGGCCACAGGCCGAGCTTACCTCACGAGTAGTGAGTGACGATAGGGTTGGCACGTGTAGCCTGCAGGGTTGTCCTCTAGTGTCTTATATAGTCTACAAAATTATATATTCAATACAAATGTACGTGTATGGGTGGGTGGTAGATGGGTTACTACAACTGTACGTATATGGGTGGGCCAATACGGCTGTACTTTTATGAGTGAGTCACTATTTTTGTACGCCTTTAAGTGGGCGGGTGGGTCAATAAAACTGTACATCTATGGGAGGAGGGTGGGTTAATACAACTATACACACATACAAAGTAAAAAATAATATGGAAACGCTTTCACAACATTGTTTTCTTTTTCCATAGATAATTTGATTGTTTTTTTTTAATAATTGCGTTCCATAAAGTATAAATTTTTATCAGATTAATTTTCTTGAAACCCTTAAATAGTGGAGAAATAATGTTGTTCAAATTAGTTACTGTACTTTGAAATTCCAATGACTGCTACTCTGATAAGGATATACCTTTTGAAGTCTGTTTTGCGGCAATTAATTTCTCTTGAATAGGCCTTTCATTTTTATAGCAAACTTGATCTAGGCGTACATTGAAAAGGTACAAGGGGTTCAAGCTGTTCCCCTGAAAAGGTAAAATGTCGCTAATGGAGTAAAGAAGATGAAGTACAAAATTTCACTTTTACAAATGAAGTTATACAAAGCGTTTCCAAATTTTTTTCTACCTTGTATACAGTATACACAATCTAACAATATGAATAGCAAAAACTAACACATTGTACAATATTTTATAGCAATAAAATTATATTTGATTCGACTTCTGAGCTGAAATATACCTTTTAATGAGCCAGATGAATTTTCAGGTTTGCTCTGGGAGCTGTGCCAAAGATGCATCCAGGACATAGATTGATTTCAGCAAAAGTCAACAAAATATCAAGATAAAAGATGTTCTAACATTTGTTGTTTGGTTATAAAAGAACAATAAAATTCATCATATGATGGCTGCTGTCAAAAAAATTACTACTATGAAATTTAAAAACTTCAAAACTTTGATACATCTAGAATAACTCGCAAGGTTTACCGAGGCACTTGGCCTGTGCATGAGGGGAATAATACTAGGACTGGAGGGGAGGGCAATCCCAGATCCACCACTGTTATACACCCCTCCACCATGTGACTGATCTCTTAGTTGCTGTGTTGCTGGTCGAGCTGCGCTTGCAGTGCCTCTCTGTGTAGAAAAGAATTTATTGTGTTCCTTTGTTGTTAGTGTACATATATTACAACAGCTAACCAGAAAGGTCGTTTTCATTTTTAATTTGAATTAAAACCTCTTATTGCTAAAATGAAAACAACATATTATGCTATCTACATGCAAAGTCTGCTCTGGAAATAGGCACGTTAATTTGCTTATAAATCAATAAATCATATTATGATATAATCAATAGATCTATAAACAAATAAATACAGAAAAGTTAAACACATAATTTATTAATTAGTAATAATTATTACAATTATTTCTTTATTAACAATAACAAGGTTAAGTCAGGCTGTAATCAACAATTTAAAGTTCAGATGATTTTATTTACCATATGACACACACTGATTCTGCGGCTCCCACTTCTCCAATTAGTCTACTGCGCATTGCCTGGCCAAGTGCCTAGGTAAACCTTGCGAGTTATAGTTTGAATTTGTCATGTAATGTTGGCGCTGATAGCGCAGTGCTGTAACCCAGCTACTTGGGGACAAAGTGTTGAGGAGATTGTAGGCGATAGGCTCTATGCTCAGTCCTCTTAATACCGACACAGCGTCCACTCAATGGTTTTCATCGATGTGGACACTACTAGAGAAGTCTGGGGTGTCCACGTTGGATGGTAATCAAGGTTCGGATGTTGTGTATGGAAGAGAACCAAGTTTCAGGCTTGTCAGTTAGCTGAAAATTAGAGCAACACTACATGGTTTGGATTCCACATAAATCTGTAGGTCTCTTAGTTTCCCTGGCTATTAATAAATAGCTCTTTTAGAGGAACAGTCGACCTTAGTTAGTAAAAATAACTACACTTGTTCATCTACACTCATATTCACCCATATCTTGACGATCCCCCCGTGACCCAAACTCCCACCCATACACATACAGTGTATTGACCCGAACTCCCACCCATACACATACAGTGGTATTGACCCACCCGCCCACCCTTACACGTACAGTGTTATTTACCCACCCATTCACCCATACACATACAGTGGTATTGATCCAACTCCCACCCATACACATACAGTGGTATTGATCCACCAGCCCACCCATACACATACAGTGGTATTGATCCAACTCCCACCCATACACATTCAGTGGTGTTGATCCACCCGCCCACCCTTACACGTACAGTGTTATTTACCCACCCATTCACCCATACACGTATAGTGGTATTGACCCAAACTCCCACCCATACACATACAGTGGTATTGACCCAAACTCCCACCCATACACATACAGTGGTATTGACCCACCCGCCCACCCTTACACGTACAGTGTTATTTACCCACCCAACCACCCATACACGTATAGTGGTATTGACCCAAACTCCCACCCATACACATACAGTGGTATTGACCCAAACTCCCACCCATACACATACATACCCATACACGTATAGTGGTATTGACCCACCCGCCCACCCATACACGTACGGTGGTATTGAATTGAATTGAATTGAAGATAGGGTGCGTTAATTGGTGGAGCAAACAGCATCGGTAAATGAACTTCGACTGAGGAGTGCCCGAATACCTTCAATTATTTGCTGTGGTAGGACTAAATAAGGGACGACTTTATTTATTCCAAAATCTGATCACACAATTAGATTGAAGAGAAGAATGCCTTTAATTTGATGGGCCCACCCGCTTGCCCATACACGTACAGTGGCATTGACCCACCCGCCCTCACATACACGTACAGTGGCATTGACTATTATTACTTTTTTTCAAGTATACTATTGGTGTTATACAAACTAAACATCATAGCAATTGATAAAGTATTAGTATCACCACTGGCATTCACCCACCCACCCACCCATACACGTACAGTGATACTGACCCCCCGCCAACCCATACACTTACAGTGATACTGACCCACCCGCCCACCTATACACGTACAGTGATACTGACCCATCCGCCCACCCATACACGTACAGTGATACTGTCCCATCCGCCCATCCATACACGTACAGTGATACTGACCCATCCGCCCACCAATACAGGTACAGTGATACTGACCCACCCGCCCACCCATACATGTACAGTGGTATTGATGTACAGTGCTAATGACCCACCCGCCCACCCATACATGTACAGTGGTATTGATGTACAGTGATATTGAATTGAACTATGGGCTTTAAATTAGCCAACTAAAATCTCTGCTTTTCTGGTTGTTTTTCAAATATCACTAACGGAATACTTTTTCCAAGCATATAACTAATCTATTGCACACAGTACCTATGCCCATACACGTACAATGGCATTGACCCACCCGGCCACCCATACACGTACAGTGGTATTGACCCACCCGCCCACCCATACACGTACAGTAACATTGACCCACCCGCCCACCCATACAGTACAGTGGCATTGACCCACCCGCCCGCCCATACACGTACAGTAACATTGACCCACCCTCCCACCCATACAGTACAGTAACATTGACCCACCCGCCCACCCATACACGTACAGTAACATTGACCCACCCTCCCACCCATACAGTACAGTAACATTGACCCACCCGCCCACCCATACACGTACATTAACATTGACCCACCCGCCCACCCATACACGTACAGTAACAATGACCCACCCGCCCACCCATACAGTACAGTGGCATTGACCCACCCGCCCGCCCATACACGTACAGTAACATTGATAGTACTAGTAGATACTCTCCTTTGCTATGGTATTAACATTTAATATTAGTATTGTTTAAAGTAAGATGAATCAATTTTTATTTCATTATACTCAACTTTGAACCGTTTAAAATCTAAATGCAAAATTGAGGAGAGAAGTGAATCTTAAGAGTTAAAACAATGCTTTAAGGATAAAATTGTGAATTTGGAGACCGTGAAGGAAGAACCCTTAAGTTTATTCCAAAAATTTTAATAGCATATACTTTTATCAAGCATGTATAGAATTAAGTGAAAGGTTCATCGAAAATAGTGCTTTCACTGTCCTGTGAAATATGAACAACACAATCATGGTGTTTCCGTTATTACATTACAACTGATTTCCAAAACATCTCTTATACTGACATTGGCACTTTTACCTAAACTGCAGTGTTGCAAATAGAGATGCTACAGCACCAAAAAGGATAAAGTTTTGTAAAAACAGAACCTGTTTCTCAAAATACATTACTGACTTAAGTTTACTTGGAGCATCGTTACACACTTTAGTATATATGAAATATTTGATTATATTTAGCAAAATAAACTGCTCTAAAATTGCTGGTGTAAAAAATGTAATTTAATTGATACAGAACCATACTCTCAGATTATTGGTCTATAGCGTAGTTGGTACAATCCCAGCTTCATGTGCTAAAGGTTCTCAGTTCGATTCCAATCAGAGTCAATACATTTTAGGAAGGATCAGCTGATAATCACCGGCTGTTCATTTGTCATTGGGCTATTAATTAATGACACTTTCTAAGGAATAGTCGGCCTTAGTTTGTAACAATGACTACATTCACTCATCTACACTTATTCGAAATCCATATTCGCCCATATCTTGATGATCAGCATCTTATGAATAAATAAATTTTAAAAAAATAAATAAATAAATTAATCTCCCCCCATATGAGAGGGAAAATCAGGATATTTATCCAAACACAATCTTCAAATGATTTTTTTCTCAATCAACCGTTAGCATAAGAGAATTTAATTTACTTTCCCTATATTTAAAATAAGTTATTTAGCTTCATTGTTTTTTTCTGATATTATTGATTCAAGACATCAGTGTGAATGATATGTATGACATATATAATACCTCATGGTGTATTAACAAAAATACCAAGTCAACATCCATGTTGCAACGGACAAGCGGTCTAAGACAGTGTACTGTGGATTGTCAGTTTAAGTCCAGCTGTGGCTAGAACTAAAACAGTGCCTAGAAGATGATTGGATCCACGGTAGGGCTTATGAGAAGGCTGCGTAGTAGACATGTACCAACATTGGTGCAAACAGTCGCCCACCAATGTCACCAGATCATGTGCTGTACCATGTGTTTATATTACTACTCTTGTGTGTGTTGTTGTTGTTATTACTACAAGGTTAAGTATTATTTTTATACAGTTAGTAGCAAAGTAATTACTATTTATATTTGTTAGTGAACTACTTGACTTATTAAGAAAAATACATGAGTGATACACCAGGCTAGAATAATGTTTTATAAACACAAAAGTTAATATGAAATACAGTATTGGTCAAATAAGAATTCTGAACAAAAGTTGATAAGCATTTCAATGTTGTGAGTGGCAAGGCTTGCTCCAGTGACATGATTTGAGTGGAGAGGATATGCGTGTGAGCCATACCGTTTGGAAAGGCTTGCTCCAGTGACGTAACTGGAGTGGGGAGGAGATGTATGTGAGTCCTACTGTGTGGCAAGGATTGCTTGAGTGGCGTAACTGGAGTGGGAAGGAGATGTGTGCGAGTCCTACCATGTGCAAGGCTTGATCCAGTGACGTAACTGGAGTGGGGAGGAGATGCGTGTGAGCCCTACCATGTTATTCTAGTTACTGTGATGGGATCTGTATTTCTATAAATTTTAAAAATCATGATTTTCACTTTTTTCTGATAATATATGGAGGTGGATGCATTTATATCTGATATTTTAACTGGCCATACCTTTTAATTAGTTTGATCTTGCATGAGTGTACAGGCCATTCAAAGGACATATCAATAACGGGACATATAAAAATGGACACTAGAATAACAGAAATTATAAAAAATGCATGAAATGAATTTTGACTTTAGCCTTTACAGTTTTTATAATTGATTATTTCATTTTAAACAATCACATAACCTGTTATTTTTTTCCTTAAACCATGAAATAAATGTATCAAAAATACAGTTAGCGTAAATACTAATGTTCTTTTCAAATTTAAGCTTATTTAGTAATTCTTGAAATAGAATCAAGTGAATACTGAGTATATCATATTTTTTTATACACAATAGTATCCAAAATGAAGCATATCTATATTTATTTATGCGTATATGTGTACCAGTTGTCACAAAGTTGTAAAAGACAGTTTGAAACAATAGTCTACTATTGTAATATCAATAACATCAAAATTACAAATTAAAAGTTTACATAGCCAAACATGAGATGTAATATAAAGGTTAAGTATTTTTTGTTATTTTAATTAATAAGCAAATAAATTCACAAATAAATACAAGAGTTGATTTTTTAAATTTCCTTTTAGAACTTCTATTTAGAATTATATATAATATATACAAAATAAAAACAAGAAACCACTAAAAACATTATAAATTGCTGATATAATTTTGCTCATAAACAGCTTTCTTGAGGCCTGCATAACCGTCTCATAAAACTATGGTAACTAGAAGAGATTACTATGGTATTACGTACATCTAACAAGACACTCCACAGGCCAAGAATGACAACAAACAAAAAAACACAAAACCTCTAGTTCCAGTTACCATGGTTCTAATTCTACACAATCAGTATAAATATGTTACTTATAGTTAAGGTGAATACTTCCATTTGATTGGTAGGTTTGATTACCAGTAGTTAAAAATGAAATCAGGAAACTCGCCTAAGTGATGTTACTGTTGTTGCAGTGTCCTGTTAGGTCATTGCTACGATACCCAGCAGTTGTGTTCTAGTTACCTTGTGAATACAGTCTTCACCAATGACTTCAACACATTCTCAATCTAACTATCACTCGGTATGTGGAATAGTCATATTTCAAATGGTTTCATTTAATCTGCATACTAACAATTTCATAACAGTGGACTGCAGCAACCTCCTTACACTATCTCCCCAAAGTTGAGCTTCCAGACTCAAGGAGGGGATGATCTTGCTCATACTGATGACCATAACTAATGCATGGTGGCTCAGTGGCTAAGGCTTTGGACTGCGGAGGGCAAAGGTCCAAGGTTCAAATCAAGTCAGTACTGCACTCGTTAAATAAAGTTTCATTCAGGACTGCAGGCCCATGTGAACTGCCAACATTTTAAACAATTGAAAATTTTATTTATTTATTAAGCTACTACAGTTAAACCAATATAAAACTTGTCTATATAATAACGGCAATATTACTCATGCCATCGCAAAGACCTCCTCAATTGTTTATCATTGACAGATAAATAATCATTGACAGATACTTATCCTTGTTCCAAAGAACACTAAAATGACCAATAAATTTTTACAATAGTTTAATCAAATGTGTTTATTAAAAAAATTACTATATAGTTGGGAAATTAAATACACTACACTCTCACAAAACTAAAATGAGTAAATACTGTTAGAGTTTGAGTGAATGGTTGCGCTGAGTCTCTAACAGTTTTTCAAGCCGTGAGCACTGCTCTAAAGCTGCATCTCTCTGTCTAGTTACCAACTGCAGTGCTTCTTCTTTTTTGCTGATGGCTTCTTTCACTCTGCATAAACACAGTCAAGTTATAATACATAACACAAACTACTGGTTAATTTGTTCCAAAGATTCTGGCTTTACTGTGTCAAAGGACTATTGTAAATAATTACATAGTAGTGAATCAGCTCTTTCATTATTTACTATTGTAATTGCACAGTTCTAGATGCTTTTAGCGCTGTTAATAAAGGTCATGAAGAATTTAAAATCTTGAGGAGAAGAAAAGAAGTGATGAACAACACTTACATGTACAATGTTACACTGATTAGCACGGGTAAATCACTAAAGTACAGACTCTCAATTTGTCTTTTGAAATTGATCAGTGGAACAGTGGAAAATATATTGCAACTCCAATTAATCTTAAAAACATGCGATTATTATACCTACTTTAACTGAGAGTAAAGTAAGTTCATTATATGCATTTTTATGGCCCATTTAACTAACTGTAGTCAGGGTGGGTCATTTGTGACAGAATAACTATGAAGAATGCAGGAATTGATACACAATAACATTATTTAGCAATGCACTATATAATATAGATTATAGATGTATTACTAGTTGTTAGATATACCTATGAGATGTGATAATACAATATAAAACACACAGTAGCGACACTCTGATAAAAAAATAGGCGACAAGCACGACGCGAGCGCTCACAACGACAGGAGCAGAAAAGCGTGTATTTCTGAAATATTTTTTTATATTAATCCACAAGTATTGGGGTGTAGTTTATGCTCCTGCTATTAGGAGAGCTAGCGTCACACTAGTCCCACAGCAGTGCAATGTGAGTGTCGCTACTGTGTGTTTTATACTGTGGTGATACTGTAGTAAAGCAGCCTAGCTGCTAATTTGTTATTCACCTTGTGTAGACTTGTTGCAGCTGATTTTCTTTGTCGTTATTAATCTTGTTTATCTGATCTTGAAATGATTGTTTTGATTCACTTACTTCCTTTTGCAAATCAGCAATTTTTAATTCTCTCAGTTCAACTGCTTCCTTAAACTCTCTGCGTAGTCTTTCTACTGTCTGGAAAAAAAAACAATCATTATAATGGATAGTCATAATAACTCTGAATCCAATTTCCATACGACAAACCTAATAGTATTTTCACAGATAATTGGACACCTAATATAATATTTAAATTATGAACATATTCAACTCCATTATATGACACACCATTAGTAAAAACCAATACGGCAATAATAATATGAAGCTGTTGTTTACGACCACACTGGAATATCCCGAGTCAGTGTTGTGGCAGTACACCCAGAGGTCCCATCCCCTATCCACTTTGTCCATTGGAAAAGCAGCATAACCGCGTGCTTTCAAACATCTACTTGTGAATGAGCTTCTTGTGTGGTATAGGAATTAATTAAGTGCTATGATGGATGGAGCAATTTCCAAAGATTGCTTTTATAATCAGTTTTTCCCCTGTGGAATAAGTTTTCTAAAATGAAACCTTCCCAGAAAAGCGGTTTTGATTTTAGACAAGCTTCTTCACATCCTGATGTAGAATAGATGATTGATGGCAATATTATAATCATGTCCTTGCTACCCAATGTGAACACCTTTGAACTTATGATACACACTGATGATACTGGTTGTCTATATTTTAAAATTCATTAATATACCAGTGTATAAGCAGCAGTTTGAATACTTTTAATATTATGATTAAAAATTTCATCAAACCGGTTTGCAATAATTCTATAAACTGCTGCACTGTGGCCTACTGCTGGGTTGTACACCAATGTTCTCTCTCTCTCTCTCCTTCTATCAAAGTTTCTGAATAACTCAGCCAACATAGACAATATTAATTAAATAGAAGATTAAATTTTGTTCTAAATCTAAAACATTCTTGCTGAAAAAAAAAGTCTCTATATCACACTTATATGTACTATTTGGAAAGATGCATAATTGAATGACAATACTTATACTAATTAATTAATAATTATTTTCAATTTGATCCTATTGCTATCCTCAATAATATATTTGTGAAAATTTTCGAGAGTATTTCTAAACTTTTACTATTGTTAGTAACTGTATATATATCTTGGAATTTTACAGTGAATTGACCTGACTTGTGTGAGATTGTGTCTGATCTAATTAATTATTTGTTCACTGGATTCAACAACCACCTTTTCATTCACACATGGGTTGGTCATGTGCTTTCACTATAAGTTCAATTTGCTTTTTTTAGGAGTAGCTCAAAATACCCACAAAGGGGTTTAATTAAATTATTTTGACTGATTACATTACAGGATATGAAGACTATTCACATCAGATGGACAAAGTGATTCTATCAACAACAGATGTGTGTTTGTACACCATATGTATGAGTGTTGTATGCCATGGTATCTAAAAATGTATTACAATTAACATACAATATTTTTATCCTACATATTTTATAACAGATAGAGCCTCGGCTATTTCACACTTTATTGTCATGTGCAAGGTTACCTGTTGTAATGGCAACACTTCGTTCTGAGCTTGACTCAGTTGAGCGGTGAGAGAGGCATTTCGATCTTCGCTTATCTGAAGATCTGCCCGAGCCTCCTTAAGGCGAACCCGCAACTCCTTCATTGTCGAATCTAAATCACTGACCTCAGCATCATAACTTTCCTTCAGCCTTCTAAAAATGTAACAAAGTTAGACTTCTTATCCTTACTGTTGTTAGCTAATGACAAGGTGGTTATTATGTTGGCACTGGAGGTGCAGTGCTGTAACCCAGCTACTTGGGGACAAAGTGTTGTGAAGATTGTAGGCGATAGGTTTCATGCTTAGTCCTCTTAATATCGACATCGTGTCCACTCAATGGTTGCCATCAATATGGACACTAATAGAGAAATCTGGAGTGTCCACGTTGGATGGTAGTCAAGGTTCAGATATTGTGTAGGGAAGAGAACGAGTGGCAGGCTTGTCAGTTTGCTGAAAATTAAACCAACACTACGTGGTTAGGATTCCACGTAAAGCTGTAGGTCCCTTAGTTGCCCTGGTTATTGGGCTATTAATAAATAGCTCTTTCTTAGGAACAGTCAACCTTAGTTAGTAACAATGACTCCACTCGTTCGTCTACACTCATCACACTCATTCACCCCTCATATTCACCTATATCTTGACTATTGACATTTGTCCAGCTTCACACTCTATAGTACTCAGTGTGATCCCACTCAGAGTAAAACTACTTAGAACAAGAGTTTTCACTTTTGTATATTTTGCCATAATTTGGTATGTATGCTATAGTTTATAAGAAGACGTGACTTTCTATAGAGAATATTATATAGACTTTCTATATAAATTACTATAACAAGAGAGAAAAGTTTTAAAATGTAGGTTACAGTAAACACCAGTAGACACAAAGGCCAGTAACACCAGAAGACGACTGGAGTTTTATACCAGTTGAAACGTTGTGTTTGTTTCTTTAAACACTTGCAGCGTTGGAAATCTCATGTACAAATTTACTGATTATAAACTTCTATTTCAAGATTTCTTTATTTCAAGAAAACATAATTAATCTATAGAATATGAAATTTAGTGATTATTTTATTCATGAACCAGAGAGTAAAAGTAAAACAATGTACATAATATTTCTTTCATTGAAATTATCTTGTATTTTTGAAGAGTTTAGGCTGATGCAATCATATCATAAAATGAAAACTCTAACAATTAACCTTAACAATTAATACACAAGATAATAAAAATGAACAAACTTATAAAGCATATAACTAAAATATGTAAAAATAATGAGTCTTTTGTGTTATCGTGGGGTTTCTGTACATATGTACTTGATCACTATTTTTTCAAGTTTTTTTTTGTAATATTGTAATAAATAATGTATTATTTTAATGCTGCCTGACGTCTCCGGAGCCTGACGTACCAGGTTTGATTCTTGGGGTAGAGGTTGGAAAATATACACCTCAAGACTCCCAGTGCTGACCCAACTCAGTAAGGCAATATACTAACCACACGTCCCGTACACAAATACACTGTCATGAAGACCATACGTTCTCGTAATTTCATGGTGTACTTTGAGACAACTAGTATGCCTGCCTTGCATGGCTATATCAGTCTCCTCATATAGCCAACAATTAGACCATTACTATGTAGTTCATATTCTAAGTTTATGTAAGTAGCTCTGTTATTGAGCTATTAATAAATGGTCCTTTCTAAAGATCATTCAAACTTAATTAGTAACAAAGACTAAACCTCATTAACATACACTAATTAATATAATTAATATACACTCATTAGGAACCCACATTCTTTAGGTTCATTGTATCATTACTGAATAATTATTTAGAGTACAGAACTTGGGACATCTCTAATGAACTTGATGTAATTCTCTTATTAAAATAAAATTTAATAATTTACGCACAAGTAGTGCGTTTCATTACACTCTTCAACCCTCAATACGTCAAAAGTCGATATAATGACGTCTTACCTTACTTGAAATTTTATGTGTTGATTTTGAATATTAAGAATATGCGTTCATTAAATGCATTCTGTCATAAGATGATTTTGCACGATTAACCTCAAATTGAGTCAGCCCTTTAAACAATAGAGCACTCAAGAAATTAGTGATGTAGGACCAAAATGAAACATTTGTTTTTAATTTGATCGCTGTAGAGTGACCATATACGAAAGGTCCATAGACATACTCAGCCTTTATCTGTGTAGTGTTACATCACTGACTATGTTTTATTTTAAATTTTTCTTTTAATAAGTGATTAATCTGTAAAAACTCAAGAGATACACAAACTCAAGAGATACATTTGGAACAAAATGACCATTCTTGCATTTTTATTATAAAATTCATAGCTTGATAGCTAAGGTGAAACGTTTTTTATTTCAAGAAAATAGAGCAATATTATAAAAAAAACAATAAAATATAAAAATTTGACACATCAAAGAACAAATTCTGAAATGTAATGTGATATTTCATGTACCTAATACCTCAACGATGCATAACAATTCATAAGTAAACATAGCAGTGATTTATTTTGGAAGTGAAAAATTTTATAGCCTTCAGAATTAGAGCAGTAGAGTTCGTTTGACTGTCTATAAAGTTACATTAAATAATTTTCACTTGTCCATCGGTTCAAACAATCAACCATCATTTTCTAGAGACATGTCAGTATTATCAAATAGACCTGATCTTGTTCTCAATTGCTTGCTCCTTGGCAGAAGCCTCACTTTCCAACCGTCTGATCACCAACTCAATGTGTCGGTCTCTCTCTCTCTTCAACTCCTCCCTTAATGCCGCCTCTTTTTCCTCCAAACATCCTTTCTGCCTGGTAATCCAAGCCTGTTTCTCTGTTTCCAGACTTTCTTTAAGTTTGTTTATTTCTTCCTAAAACATTGAGAAATTAGTAAACACTAACTTTTAAATTAATTAATCAACCAAAAAACCAAAGTACCTGGCTTACACTGAGCTGACTGAAAAGTGTAGTCTATCAAACAAAATAAAGATAAGATTGTGTAAGCCAGTCCAATGTGATATATGTTCATCAAAATCCCATTAGATTTGAAAATTTAGAAAGCAACAAAAGCGGGTTGTTTTTTTCTTGTTCTAAAAACATTAAATTTACCAAGGTTTCTTCTACAAGGTGTTTATTAGTATGATAAAAGAATTGGTTAGTAAAATTCATAGTACTGGCTAGCTAAGTTTGTGGCATTTTCATAATTATTATTACTAATTTTCATGTTGATAACTGTTAGTAGTTTGGTACTAAACCATGGATGCTTGAAAAAAACGGGAACATAGGTTATATACAGAACAGAGAACAACACTAATTTTTAGAACTATTTAGACTCTATAACAGTCGAAAATAAATAGCTTAAAAAAAACTTTCTAAACATTTGCTAATGTTACTATTGTTATTAAATTACCAGATACTTGTAAAACTCCCAGCATATAGGATAGCCTTTTAATGAGAGGCGCAACCATAAAAAGATACAATGCTTAGTCCTTGTTTAGTAAAAAATTATGTTATAAAGGGAATCAAATAAAATATACTGGATCACATTTTCCTATTTAAAATTGGAAAATATAATACTGTAACATTGCAAATCAGTCTTATTCCTCTTCCATTGAGTGGTTAACAATAGTGATGCAACATCACTAACATTAGCAATGTAGTGTTGGCGGTAAACTCGCAAAACACAATTATTATTTGTTTTTATTATTCAATATTTTACCTTTATATATTTTATTTTTATGGAAAATTACAAGTAAACTAAATTAATGATAGGCCTACCATGTATGAAATATGTTCACAAAAAAGGTCATCCTTACCTGATGCTGTTTTTCATATTCCGCAAATTTGTTGTGAAGTTTCTGTTTGGCTTCGTCCATCTAAACAAGTCAAGCATATCAGATTAATCCTCCTCTATTAGACAATGTTAACTATATTACTTTTAAAAATGTCAGTCTTGATTAGCCATGCAATCTGTTAAAATTGTACAGGCCGGGTCATGGTTCTAGGCGTGTAGGAGAGGTAGTGCAAGCGAGATAGTGAATATCCCCCACCATACTTCTCCTACGTCTATTGTGTACAGTCTGTTCAAAATCTTATTTAGGTCAACTACTATGATTATATAGTTTCCTTGATGCTGCTTGGGTTATTGAAATTTAGTGATTTATAATACATTTCATCACCGAACATATGTTTTTTTTAAATTCATAATTGATTTGGTTTAAATTAGAAACTTGGGTTTAAATTGTGATTTTAACTATAACCCATTTGATTACGTGCCATGAGAAAAATAAAAACAATCATTAAATATTTTTAGAAGAAAACATAAAACAGCTGATTCTGTTCAGTATCTGAGAACACAGTAATTAGAAAATACGGTAGGTATCATGATGAGGCTATGCAGTAGACTGTGACATAACATGGGTGAAATCAGCTGGTTTGATTATTTTATTTTTATTAAATACTGGTAACTGAATCTACCAATAACGTGGAAGTATTTCCTAGATACCATGTCCCAGATGTTTATTTTTTAACATGAATGTATAAAAATGTCATTGGAGAGGGAAATCCATTGATGCCTATGAACCACACGCCCAAAACTATGGACTGGGCATAAGAACATCACTCGTCCTTTTCTAAATGTAAACGCCTACTCTTTACTCAGCATTTATTTATTATAAACAATATGTCGATTTCCTAAAATTTGTTATTTATTCTACTAAACAATGATACTACTAAATAAATTACCATCATGTGTTATCTTATTTTGTATTTTATTCAGTAACTATACATTCTATCATGTTTGATTTGTTGTGTCATTCTTGACTGAAAGAACCAACTGAAAGAACTCCCTTATATCAATTTCCTTTCTTTAGTTTAACATGTGTTCTTTTCAGCTGTCTTTCAGCTTAGGTTTTGGTACTTTCTTTCTGTAACTAATAATAAGATTGGTTGATGGTTATTTTTGGCTGTACTTCTTAACCTGTCTACGTTCAATTCCATATCATTCTCTTTAACCAATTAAAAATTTATCCACTTTTACCTATTAAATTTGCTACTTATTTTGTTATCATGTAATTTCTAGTTATTCTACTCTCCAATATCGTTGAATAACTCCTGATCTTGTCCTGCCACTGGCTGACACATTTTAGTTTTTTCCTCTACTCCCTCCACCTTCATTACTTTAGATTTGTTCACATTCGTATCACAAATAAATATTTCTTTATGACCCTTGTCTACTAAATTTTCTTTCTAGATGCTCTTCCTTGTACTATTAAGATTACCACATTACATCTTTTGCATATGCTTCCACCTTCAACATTTCTACTAATTTATTCTCATGAACTTCAGAGATAATTTTATCCAAACAGATAAGGTGAAAAGCTTTCTTTAAGTCTATGACTGTTATCACCATATATTATCTATGTTTCCATCTCTTTCCAAACTTGTTTAGGTGCAAAAATATCATTCACTGTTGATCTACCTCTTTAATATCCACATTGATCCTGTCTTCCTGTTTCCATCACTTATAATTTTTGGAAAAGCAATTTTCATATATTTTCATGTAAAGAAGGCTGTAAAATGTGATGTGAATACACCAATTCTATTATTTCCCCCTTCTAGATCCCTTTTATTACTTTATATAACTATATCATTACAATAATCCTGCAGCTTTAATAATCTCTGCTGTCAACTCACATCAAAACAATAGATTCCCAATCTCTGAGCACCTTTACTGTTTTTTTCAACTCAAGCATATTAATATACTTTTCATCTTCTTAATCTGCCATACAATTTTTCTTACTTCCTCATTTTTTAAATTATCAATACTCTCAAAACATTTTTTTAACTACTATTTCTATGTCTTCAGAAAATCCTTCTTCCATTTTAATTTTTCGCCATTCTACCAAACTCAGTAAACATTTCTTTATCTTATTCTTCATATCATTATAAAAAAAATCTTATCTCCTTTACTGTAGACTTAAGCTTATCTTTAAAGTCTCCATGCTTTCTGTTTGGCTTCTTTTATCATCCTGTCTCCATATAAGTATAATTAAAATTAATGTTGCTAAAATCTACTAAAACCTAATTTTTATAAAAAATCCAAGTGAATACAGATGTGTATTGGTTATTTGATAGATGAATTAGGAAAACTAATCCTGAAGATTTAATCAGAAACAAAAAGATAAGAGGAGTGATGTTGTACGCTTACTCACTTATGAGGATTACATACATTTGGAATGTGGTAGCTCAACCAATGTCAAGCATTGGAGTAATGCTTGTTGTGTGTGTTGAACCAACCTGTTGTGCAAGTTCAGCTTGTCTTTCTGCAACAAGACGTTCACTTTGCCGCTGCAGGAGCTCTTTCTCCTGCCTCACCTCCTCCAGTAACCTTCGTCTCTGCTCCTGATAACTCTTTTCAACTTGACACATCTCCTGTTCTAATCTGAAAAGTTGTTAAGTTAATGTATTTCATATCGCTCACTACTTAAACGTTTTATTCCCAAGGAAAAAAAAGGATCATTTGGATTCATAATTTTAAATTTTGCTGTCTCTTCTATAAAGCTTAATGATTAAGAATTACACTTGAAAGAATATCTGTACCAAACTATTTGAATGGCTATCTAGGCAAGAGTGAGGAACTGTTACTGCTGCATGACACGTTATATTATTTCATGTTATAATTAAGTATAACAATTTATAAAAGCAAATCAGTTTTCACTAAATTTGGAATGTTGAGTCATAAGACAAATGAAAATATGTAAATAACTTCTAAGCAAATATATTTCACTAGCTGTACCCGCCCGCTTCACCGGTCATAATATTGAGTTTTGATTGTATAATTGAAATATGCAGCAACCTTTCAGTTTACATAGTATCCAATTTACAACAGCTGATGTTCTGTGTAGTTTACTACTGTACTCAATTATTTTTAATTTTGAAAGTTTTGCCTACCAAAATTTTATTATATTTGTTTTTATTTAACAGCTGTTAATCAAATAAATCAATCAATTAATATAGCTTCACAAGAAATGAAAACATAAAAATATAAACAGTATAATTTTGACATATTTAAAACCCACAGCTGATATTCTTTTTATATTTGACTTATTATACCTTCATGCATCCTGCTATTTAATTAACATTGAAACTGTAGAAGTCCAAGGGATGGAGCCCTGAGGGATTAAAGAAACGGGAATAGAACAGAAACCTTCCCTGGGGTATATAGAACAACTTCCCCAAGTTTCATGGCGATCAGCTGGACGGTTTGGTAGCGCATAAAGGATAGACAGACAAACAAACATACATTGGATTTTATATATATATAGATTATACTAACCCTTTTGAGAACGGCACATAATAAAAGGGTAAGCAAGAAATACCAGGCTATTTTTTAAGGTTTCTTTCATACCTTCAGGTAAATGGCTTTATTTTAGTAACCATAAATCATATCTTCCAGATTTTTTTTATACGATAGACTAAAAAATGGAACATTTGGGTTTTAACTAAAAATTTCTATAGATAAATATTAAACTTATGGGTAAATTTTTAATTTTTGAAAAAAGTTTCAAACCAACCTAACCTATCCCATGGTGAAAAAATTATGAGAAGTAAATCTACTTTTTTTATAGGGAATATGTTTTTAAACAAGTAAAAACCTTTATTCTGGACATAATTCCTAATTAAGAACAATTAAAGTTTAATCACATTTCAAGCGAAACCCTACAAACCACAATTTTCTAGCAATGTTGGTATTGTCATGCTAAACAATTAATTGTCATGAAAAAAATAATTAAACTTTGTTTCAGAGTATAAACAGAGGACACAAAAACAACATAAGCAATCAAAGGAGCTGACCAATTACAAAGATAACACAATGTAAAAAGCGCAGTTCAAAACACAAGCATGACTCATCGTCTGATGTAAACAAGTGTTGTTCATACATAACAGTAGTAGTGACGTGGAAAAACATGGCTAAACAGATAGAGCATATGAATAACGTGTAACAAATTACTACAACATCTATTATAGAGGGTAATGTGAACTACTATAGTATTATCCTACTAACTTGGGTATTGAAATAGCCCTTTCTGTGCTAAGTCGAACTCAGGTAGTAACAATGACTACACTCGTTCATCTACACTCATTCACCCCTCATATCGCCCATCATCTCTACGGTCGGCGTCTTAAAAATTACTAATGAATAACCACGTACGCACTTATTAACTTGTTATATTAGATGTAAAAAAGCGGTTTAAAAATGTCTCTCATTTATTTTTAAATTTTTTGAGTATTTCCACCCTTTTATTATTTTCTTTCCCTTATCAGGGGTTAATTTTTGTTCATAACAGGGTTTTCTTGGGACAACTGCAACTTAAATACTAAACTAGATATCAAGTTCCTTTTTTTTTATAGTTTGAAGGTAACCTACGTACGTACAACTTGTTGGAAGGGATTTCATATAAGCATTTAAACCTATAAAGTTATAAAGATTATATAATATCATATGAAAACTTAATTTGGAATTACCTTGCAAAATTAAATAAAGATCGTGAAGAGATTTTAACGATATTCCAGGTTTTACAAGAAAATTTAACTGGGCAATTTTAGCAGCAATTAAAATCGATGTAAATAAGCAGAAGCTAAAACTAAGTAGTTACAACTGGCCTGGAGGTTCCATCATGTCCTGCAGTGAATATTTTGAGGATGAATCAGAGAATAATAAGGTTTGAGAGAGCTGTTTGTCAAGCAACTATTGGAGTAACTTGTATTGTTCGAAAGATCAAGAGTGCCAACAATTGTAGCTAAAATAAATAAATATATATGGGTTCAAGCTGTTACTGATTATAGTTTTGCTAATAAACTAAAAGGACACTAAATTGCAATTAAATTTAAGTATTCCAAACATGAAGAATCATGTCAAAACAAAAACTGACACTTAGCCAATGGGAAATAAACTGATTTATTGAAGAGAGGGAGAAGCAGATATCAATTCTAGGGGCCAAGAAAATCCTATTTTCACCTAAGTTCAAGCTATTACTGTGTTATAGATACATAAAGCAAACAAAGATGAAATGGAAATCAACGTAGATTTGCAGGAAAGCAGCATAGGACCAAATGCCAGTACAATATCCCCTTTAACCTCACAAAATGGGAAAGTGAGAACTAGCAAGCAGTAGTGTTGTGTGAGACCGGGATTTATATGCTCATTACCAGAGTGACGAAACTAGAGTCATATCTACATTTCTGTTGGAGAGAGCTGTACTTTTGCAGCAATTTAAGCTGCAAAAGTAAAAAGAACAAAAACAGTTGGACATAATCAACAAAGCACACTGTGATAAATGAATGAAAACATTTCCATCCTTAATTTTGGAGCTTATTGCTGTTCCTTTTATTCAATCACTTTTCGGCAAACTTTCATTGGTTAGAAAATCTATACTTTCCCTTTCAAAATACATTAGCTGTTTGCTCTTATCTACACCTAATTCATCTATCAAAAGCAGTTTTTCTCTTCCTCACATGCATAAACATGGCCATGGCGATGACAACCTTTTGGATTGTATAAACCTACTATAGTCTCTCAAACTAGAGAAATAAACCAGAGTCAGCTTTTCATTCACTTGTTAGCACTATGAATTGTGACATTCAAGTTACAACTAGAGGGCTAGTTGTAACTACTTTTTATTCACTTCACTCATTTTGTTACTTTGGATATTTAGCTACGCTAATTTCGTGAAAATTCAATCAAAATATGTTATATCAAAAACATTCAAAAATTATTGTGTAACTTCCGATATATCAGAAGTCTGTCGTCTTCACTACAACTGCAACTTGCTTACCATACTTCAATATAGTATATCCATTTAATTTAGATTCGTTTTTATTTCTTTAAAAATACATATAAACCGTAAGAAACAAAGTAGTTTCCTCAAACAGAAAAGTCTATATCGTTTTTATAAAAAATATGTAAACGACTAGCACTATTTATTTTAATTTCGTGCATATTTTTTAGATGTAGGAAATATATTTTTCTAATATGTAAAAATTACAAGCTATACCTGCCTGCTTTGCCAGTCATAATATTGAGTTTGAAAACTTGCAATAAAAATATAAGTAAAAATTCTAACAAATTCAAGAACATTCAAAAATATCTTAACGTAATTCAAATTAAATACTTTGAAAAAACAACTAATTAATCTAATGTCCAATTAGGACATATTATGTATAATTTACTACTGAACTCAATTATTTTTAATTTTAAAAGTTTAGCCTACCACAATTTTATTCAATTTGTTTTTATTTAACAACTGTTAATCAAATAAATCAATCAATTAATACAGCTCCATAAGAATACCATGAGGATTTTGGAGGCCAGTGGGATGGAGTCCTGAGGTCGGAGAGGAAAATGCTTTCTTAGTGAGCCTCTAGGGGCCAAGGTAAACCTACATACAAATTTTTAAGTCAATTGGACGAATAGTTTTGGAGAAATAGTGATGAGTGGTGAATGTATTTTATATATATATATATATATATATATATATATATATATATATATATATAGATATATAGCTGTATCCGCCCGCTTCACCAGTCATAATATTGAGTTTTGATTGTATAATTAAAATGTGCAGCAACCTTTCAGTTTACACAGTATTCAATTTAGAACAGCTGATGTTATGTAACAGTTTACTACTATACTCAATTACTTTTAATTTTAAAAGTTTAACCTACCACAATTTTACTCTATTTGTTTTTATTTAACAGCTGTTAATCAAATAAACCAATCAATCAATATAGCTCCTTAAGAATACCATGAGGATTTCGGAGGCCAGTGGGACAGAGTTCTGTGTTCGGAGAGGAAAATGCTTTCTTAGTGAGTATATAGGGGCAAAGATGTACAAAATATCTTGGCCCCTATCAAAAACAAAGTCAAATGGACGTATAGTTTCGGAGAAATAGTGATAAGTGGTATATTGCTTATATATATTAAATTTTAAATTTTCCAATTGAAATCAGTTTGTTCTCTTAGATAAAAAAGTTTTAAAGTCTAGACAAATCTTTAAGTCTACTTTTAGAGGGCACAAATTTCTGTAGTTGACTGATTCAGTGAAATATCGGGTTTCTCACCATATTTAGCCATTTCTTGTGAACTGGCTATGCATTTTGTCAAATTAAATTGTAAATTTTCCGATTGAAATCAGTTTGTTCTCTTAGATAAAAAGTTTCAAAGTCTAGAGAAATCTGTTTGTCTACTGTTAGAGGGCACAAAGTACTATATTTGATTCTGAATCAATAAAATGTTGTGTTTCTCGCCATGTTTAGCCATGTCCTATGATCTGGCTATGCATGCTTTAAAAATAAATTGTTAATTTTCTGATTGAAAACAGTTTGTTCTCATAGATAGCAAAGTTTTTGTCTAGAAAAACCTGTAAGTCTACTTTTAGAGGGTGAAAAGTACGATAATTGACTCTGAATCAGTGAAATATTGTGTTTCTATCCATGGTCCTGTGACCTGGATATACATGTGTTCAGATTAAATTGTATATTTTCCCATTGAAAACAGTATGTTCTCCTAGATAACAGAGTTTCACAGTCTAGAAAAGTCTGTAAGTCTACTCTTAGAAGCTGTAAATTAACCAATTTGATTTACACGCAGAAATTGAAAATCTAGTTCTACCTAAGGATGAAGGAGGTGAGAGAGCAAAAAGTCATAGGACCAAAGTTGTAGAATGTCTCAAATAAGACATAGAAAGCAGTGTTAGTTTTGCTGTAGAATCATTCATTTTGCCTCTAAGGTCTAATTAAAGAAACGCTGTTTTTGTGATTTAAAATTTTTGGCACTACTTTTTTTTATTATCCTACTCAGAATCTTTCAAAATCCCTTCTTATTGCACATCTAGAACATAAGACCTTCGACTACAAAATTTCAGCCTCATAGGCTTAGTAGGTACTTTTTTAGTTACAGCAATGAGTGAATAAGTCAGTGGTATTTGCCTTTTACAGATATAGATTATTTTTGGATAAAATATTTAAACTTAAGATAGAAGAGTAAGTTTTTAAAATTTATGTTCAAGCATTTTTTGTACTATTTTATATTTATTTCTTTTTAATTATTATATCTGAAAAATTAAAAGGAGATTCATAGCTAAGAAAGTAATAATATAAAAGCTGTTCTATGTATAAATGATTTTTTACTATTCAAACATTACAAAAATTCTTTCATATTTAACAATATTAAAATTCTGCAGAAGTTAAGTAACTACTTTTTCAAAAGTTATTAGCTTAAAATGTAGTAGTCGGATGATTAGAATAAAAAAACAGATAATTCTCACCAAAATTTAGCTCTTTTCTTTGCCATCTTGCCCAGAAGCAAGATTGTTACACTCTCTTTGCAACCTTGTCAGTGGTAGATTAGCACAAACTATAAAGTATTGGTCAGTGGCACAATTATGTTAAACAAACACATCCCAAATAAACCGTTCAAATCTCAACATAAGAGGGGTTTTCTGGTGATTACAGATAATTTTTTAACATTTTCTTTAAATCTACCCGTACCTGTGTCGAGCAGCTTCCCGCTCATGTTGGACAGCAGCCTGCCTCTCAGCAGCCTCTTGTTCCCGCAGTGCAGTGACCCTTCGTGTCCATACAGCTTCCATTTCGGTCAATTGTCCCTGATGGGCCCTACGTATTGCAGCTAATTCTTCCTGGTGGACTACTGCCATGCGCTCTAATTCTGGCTCCAACCCTCTCACTGTCAATTCCTACAACAAACGAAACATTGTTTTGTTGTTTATAAAAATATTCTATTTACAGGAAGGTCCAACATTTTGCTGAGAAAATATTCATAAGTAAACTAGATAAAGAAAATATAATAAAGATAATTCATGAGTAAAGATCTAAGCTATAAACAATCTAAGCTATAAGCTTAAAACATGTTTGTTATAAGCCAAATTGATATCATCCAAAATGCAGGCAGTGCTTGGTTGAAACAAAAATACAATTTTGTCTCAGGGAGTATAACTGTACTAGTGCAAATAAATAAATAGGAGGCAAGTGATAAATATATATATATATATATATATATATATATATATATATATATATATATATACACAAGAGGACAAATGTATGTATATAAAAAATGTATACACATCCATATACTTAATCAATACCCTAAATTTATAAACTAACCAACATACTTAAAACAAAGTAAAATACGAAAAAAGATGAATACTCCTTTCTAAGTGATAAGCAATACGGTTAGTCCAATTTAACCGTAAAGTCTGCAGTGACTAATGGAAAATCCCTGCGCACCAACCACTGTTTAATCCCTCCTTTCAACCAATAGCAGTTATTACCAATTTTAACCTGAATATAATGCATTTTGGTTGTCAAACGAACATTCTCCTACATATGAAGCATTTTCCTATATCTCTGTTGGACTTGAAGCAAACTGTTAAAAACTTGAATAGATTTATCCATTAGCTGCATTTTGAGGCAAGTTATTTACAAAAGACATATTCATTTGACTCATCCGAAGGGCTATCTAACTTGCATGTAATATGCAACTAAATAATCCTAAGGACAACTAACTTGATACATGGCCAAATTGAGGAACAAATTAAAATAATAATCACACTTGGATTACACAAACAGTTGAAACTTGTGAGATCATGACAGAAAGAATTAAATTAAAAAAAAACTCATTAGACAAAGTATCATAGTAATTAATCCAAAAAATGGCCCACAAATAAAACGCAGTTGTCATGAGGAAAAAAAGGAGATATATTTAGTTGTTGGATTAAAGAAATACAGTTTTGAAAAATTAGTATTTGAAGCAGTTTTCAATTTTCTTGTATCCACAGCTGTGTAAGACATAATCTTGTGATATTGTTATAAACATCATATTATTTAGCAAATGTTTAATGGGGAAACAGTTTATGTTTGGACCAGTTCATATACATCATAAAACTGCTATCTACTTAACTCTCTCAGTATTGTAATATTTTTTTATTATTTGTAGGCATCTCGTTAAGGTGTTAAAATGAATGGTGTGTTAATGTGTTAAAGATATCTCTTCTTCTTAATTAATTACAAACAACATATAACATTTTATCGATTTGTTATTTGGTTTGTTAATTTTTTTCAACCAAGATCAATGAAAACAAATTTAACCTAATCTGTAGTCTTTGAAATTATTTTTATTTTAAATTAATAAAATTGAATATTTTCTATTCCTCTTACAAATAGGTATAGTTTTATTAAATGCCTATGTACTGCTCTTACAGGTTCTTCAAGATCCTTTGGGCCATTTTAGGTCTACACTATAAGTACACTGTTAAAAGGTATCCATTGTATTAAACTGTGTTTTGTTATTTATTATTATTAGTTTGGGATTAGGTTAACTCTTTGCAGCACAGTGATGCATAGAATGCATCACTTTTTCATGTCGCTTGCTGCACAGTGATGCATAAAATGCATCACGTGTTCATGTCGCTTGCTGCACAGTGATGCATTGTTTGCATTGGCTCCTTTTTTATTTTTCTAATTTTTTTGTGTCAACGTGCTGTTACTACAATGTTTTGTATGTATTTCTCTGACCATCCTCTAGATGGCAAAAGCATCCATGCAAACGTTTCCCGCCTTTTTCAATCGGTATCCTCTGTTGTTCTTTGTGGTGTCAGGCAATTCCATTTCTGTCCAAATGTAACGTCATTTCTTCGGCAAGTGAACCTTTTATGACTAATAAATAGTGAATCATAATGATTTATGAAGTTCTTTATGGAAATATCTATTGGTTTTGATATTTAGATTATAATAATTTGTAAAAAATGGGTTTTACCAAACATCAAAAAATGCATCACTGTGCACTCCATGTCCGAACGTAACATACTGGGACAAAACTTAGTTTAGGGTTTTCTTGCAATCGCTGTAGTTTTTTTTGGTTTTTTTTAAAACTGACCACAATATTATAAATCACGCTTGGGGAAATATTTTAATTCGTCATAAATATAACAGTGATATGAAATACCACTTTTCAAGGAAAAGGTGCTGTCAATACCAAACATTTGAGATATTTACAGCGCTTTTTTTGCAGGTAGCCTAAACCAGACCAGACAGAATTAATTTACCATCATTCAAAGACATTGCTTTGATGGAAAGAGAAGAACACCAGTGGTTCACAAGTGAAGCAGGTGTCGCCGCAATCAAATGGTTGGACAATAAGGCAGTCCATATACTGTCAAACTTTCACGATTCTAAAGAAATTGTGAAAGTTCAACGGAGGCAAAAAAGTGGGGATAAAATTACATTTTCATGTCCTGCGGCTATTTTTGATTACAACCAAAACATGAACTGCGTAGATAAGTTTGATCAAATGAAGGCTTGTTATGAAATTGATAGAAAAAGTAAGAAATGGTGGCATCAATTTTTTTACTTGATTGATGCAGCTATTGTTAATGCTTATGTTCTTCAAAAGTGTTTATCTGTGGCACGTCTAGACCTGAAAACCTTCCGTAGGAAAGTAGTAGCTCGGCTTTGTCATGGAGATTCTCTGCCTGATGAACAGAATAGAATTGAACAGCCTGTCAGGTGCAAGAAGAGATTGCCAACTGAACAGAGGCTGTCTGGATCTACTCATCAACCCGAAAGAAGCACAAGAAGAAGATGTATCCTTTGCAGCACAAAGAAAAAATGTGTTCAAACATTTTGGATTTGCTCAAGCTGTCAAGTACCTTTGTGCCTTGGAAAAAAAAGGACTGCTTCCAGCGCTAACATTCAAAGAATTAGATATGTTTCACATCTGAATGAATAACTAAGAAAAATAAACTTATTTTAGCCGAAGAGCCTTTTGTTTACCTATGTTTTAGTGTTTAATAACTTAAATTAGGCTGAAACTAGATTTTTCATTTTTATTTATAAAGTGTAGTTTCCTTGAAAAGTGGTCATGTAAGCACAGTGATGCAATAAATGCATCACCTTAACACATTCGCTGCTGAAAAAATATGTTAAAAACATGTCAGAAACTAAAATAATATTTTGTAATAAAACAATACCTTATATAGTCAGGAAACAGGGTTGATACACCAAATCCAGTTTATGGCCTCAATTCTGGTAGATCGGGGCTTCCGAAGTGATCGTCCGCCGGCGGTGGAGTCGCACATCGCAACGAAACCCATGCGCGCCGTGCGACGCTGCCGCAATTAGTCGCGGCAGGTCGCATTCCTGAAGTTGAAATACGCCATACAGGAGTATCATTTCCGATATCAGAATCATCAGATTCATAAGAATCAGAGTCATCTGAAGAATTTCCCATTATCTGATGTTGGATTGGGTCATCAACTTCACCATCACTGTCGGCAGGACAAAGTCAGGAGCCGAAGATGGCCCAGGAGTTGGTTGAAACATTGCAGAAAAGAATAAAACGCGCTATACAAATATATTTACAATATAACACAACACGATACTAATGTTTCACTATTATACACAAAAATAAAATGGTAAAACTCCGATGCAAGCCAACTGGCTCAAAATGGCGCGATCCACGAACGGCGAACACCGAAACGTGACGCGAGACACAGGCAACAATGCAGCGCAAATCCGACCGTTATACGGCAAGTGGCTAGACCACACTGAATTCCACAAACAAGCATTGCTTCGTCAACCGCCGGCAACAGTTCCGCTGCGCGCGCAGGCACGCTAACCCCCGCCTACTGGCTCAAAATGGCGCGATCCACGAACGAAGAACAAGGAAATGTGACGCGAGAAACAGGCTATAATGCGGCGCAAATCCGACCCTTCTAAGCCAAAGGGCTAGACGACACTGAAGCGTACAAGCCGGTATTGATCCGTCCACCGCCTGCGACCTATCCGCTGCTCGCGCAAGCACTGCTATCACCCGCGGGCGTGTGACCCGCACTCAATGTGTTAAGTTCTTGGATTGCACAGTGATGTAAAAAATGCATCACCCCATTTAAAAAAAAACCACTTAGTGTAAGAACAAAATATTGCTATATTCATCATATTTAGGTCTTCATTAAAAGAAATAAACAGATTTTTCCCGATTTTGAAAGGATGACAAGTTCCGTGCAGCTAGCGTCATGATCCCCCCGTGCAGCTAGCCTCATGACCTCCCCGTGCAGCAAAGAGTTAAAGGGCACTAGGCCAGGAATTAGTATATTGGAGAGATAGGACATCAGCAAACATACCTTAGAAGACAAGTTCACTAACACCAGAGTAGTAGTAACAAACACAATCTCACAAATTTTCAACACCACTGGCATTTTCTTCAGGTGAGTAGAGAGAGAATTATTATTAGTTTGTTCATTCTGTATGTTATTCTAGATTAGTTAGTTAAATTTATTACTCTTGTGTATTATTTTGTCATATTGCATTAGGCTATTGCATTTATTGTTCTCCATTTGAAATGGTGGTTGCCGTTGGAAATAAATAAATAAAAGGATGTTTAACTCTGGCAACTAAAAATGGTTGTAAGGCACGAATTTTATTAATTCAGCAAATATTATAACAAAGAGAAATTACTTTAATAACCATCATTTAATATAATACTATCATAATTGTATATAATATTAAATATTGAAAGGTAGACAACATAAATATAACAAAAAAGTACTTAAGTGTGATTTTGGAAAATATATTTTACCATCCTTAACCAGAAAGACTCAAAAGGAACCTATCTAATCCTGTGCGAGTTCCTAACCATAGTTTACAGAGGTCAATCAGCGTGACATTGTACCATCTTGTGTTGACATTACATGAAACTTGTGTTGAGTGATGCTTCACTAGTTTAAAGAAGAAGTAAGACTCATTGCCACTGTGCAACAGAACATTCAGATTTACCTTAATCTTTTTTGTCTTGGAGTCAATCCATTTATCCCGCCTTATTTTCTCAGCTGCATTAAATTTATCTTGAGCTTTTTTCATTTCCACTTTGTGTCTTTCCTCAATCACTTTTATAGCTGTTTCTTGCTTGGCTTCCATTTCTTTAATAGCAGTTTCATATTGCACTGCCAACAGTCGCTTTTCTTTCAATAACTGCACAAAAATAATGCTATAGTAACAAACAGAGGACATTTAAACATGCTAAACAGAACTGTTTATTAACAATAATTAAAATTTACCAAATGTAACTCACAAGTATAGGTGAAAAAATTATTAATAAATTCAATACAAAGAAACCATTGATTAGTGAAAAGGTTTGTTTAAATAACATTGATATAACATTTCAAGGGTGGCAAACTGATGGAATTTCATTACAACAAACAAAAATATTGTATATTTATAGGCATCATATTACTTCTGAGAGTTAAAAACAATTTATAAATCAGAATAGCTTTGTATTACGATGATTTGATTGTGCACTTTAAATTGATAATAAATCACACAGTAAATTATACTTATTTATTTTATTACACTAGACTTGGATCATTTGGGAATAGTAGAAATTTAAACTTTACCCTATCATAATAGGAGTTATTTAATTATTATTAACAGGAAACTGTCTAAAATCCTGCTTATCGAACTAAGTTTCTGGTCTGATGGAATGAACTTAATTCAAATGAAGTGGACTATTTTGAGTCGCATGGGTGTGGGAAATGCAACTACTGGAAATATAAGTGAGGAAAGGCAAACGATCAGTCATATGATTATGGAGACAAGGTTTAAAACTATGGATCTCTTTTAGATTTCTCGTTAATGTACTTCTTTTGTGGGGGGATTAGCTGGTCTTCATTCAATTGGAAAAGCAGGTTCAGAATGTTTGCTAGACCTGGAGTTACTCTGTGGTACAAGATCAATATTAAAACACTATTATAATACAGGTGAATGTCACACAATACAAATTTATTACAATACAAGTACAATTTCAAAACATCCTTTATTTAGTAATAAAGTACATATGATACATTTAATAGCGTCAGAAATGTTACAGCTAAACTACAATTAATTATTAATTGCCCAAAAAATAAATAACAATTTGAACCATCACTGGTAGTAAGGAGACTATTAATTATCTGTATGAAACATTACATTAATTTAAACCTTATTTTTATTTTCAACTAACAAGTAATTCATCATCTATCTATTAAAACAAAAAACTAAATAAAAATATATTGAATACAAGAAACTTCTTTAAAGTTAAAAAATAAAGTGTAAATAGTTATCCTTTTTCCAACGAGCAATCAGTAGTATAACAATTTATTATTTTTGCATGGAAAATAAAGTATTCTATAGTTAAAAAAGAATATTTAGATTAAGAATACACAAAGAACAACTAAATTTCTCATCAGTCAGAATGTTAAAAGAAATAAAAACAATTTTAATATTTATCTTAAGGTTAGGTTAAAGGGCACTAGGCCAGGAATTAGTATATTAGAGAGATAGGACATCAGCAAACTTACCTTAAAAGACAAGTTCACTAACATCAGAGTAGTAGTCACAAACACAAAATACACAAAATGTGAGATTTTGTGTATTTTGTGTTTGTGACTACTACTATGATGTTAGTGAACTTGTCTTTTAAGGTAAGTTTGCTGATGTTCTATCTCTCTAGTATACTAATATTTATCTTAATAAATTAAAACTTAACTGATATCCAATAAAATTATAAAATTATTTTATGTTCTAAATCTGTTTCCTAAAACTCTTCTAAGGAGTAAGGAGCTAATTTAATTAAAAACTCCTTCAAGTTTTTTCTAAATTTCTCAACATTTTGCTCTAGCAAAAAGTTTCTGGGAAGGTGATATAATAGTTTTGTCCTAATAAAGGTAGTTTTTTTTTCATAAAACTCTAAATTATGACGTTCCACTTGTCTATTCAAGTATCATGACCATGTCTACTAGGAATTTAAGAGAGATTTGCAAACTGCTTTGTATGACTAACAGTTTCCAATATATACAGTCCAATGATCGTTGGTATGGCTAATTCTACAAAAAGATGCTTGATCAATTCATCTCTTTTTAAATTATAGATAATCCTTAGTGCCTTTTTTTGTTGGAGAAGTAACCTGTCGAGGTTACTTTTTGTAACTGAACCATATACACTTATGCCTTAAGCCAAGTGTGTACGAACCGTAGCATAATATATTGTTTTTAAAGTGTTTAAGTTGTATATTTTAGACATTTGTCTTAATGCATATAAACCAGAAGAGGTTTTATTTATTAAAGGTTTACATGTTTATCCAAGCTAAGGTTTTGGTCAATTTTGAGCCCTAAAAATGAGGTATGTTCTACTTGTTTCAGTAGAATTTCATCTGACAAAATAGTTGGCTGTAAATTTCTCTGATTTTGCTTATCACAAAATTAGATAAAGTTAGTTTTATTTAGGTTTATTAAAAGATTTTTCTGTCAAAAAATTCTTTGATTATTGAAAGGGAAATAAAAGATGATTCCTCTACTGTTTCCTTTGATTTTCCTAACACGGTTACATTAGAATCATCGGCATATAGGCAAATATTACTGTTCCTTGGGATAAATCCTGGTAAGCCTCTTATGCTACATGAATAATAATGGGCCTAGAATAGATCCCTGAGGGACACCATGCAGGATCTGTTTTGAGCTGAATTTTCTAATGTAAACATAATTATCATGTGTATTAGACACTGCATTTTCAATTTCAACGAACTATTGTCGATTTTTCAGGTAGGATTCAAACCAATTTAACTCTTTACCGCCAATACCTAATGTTGATAAAGTTTTTAATAATTCTTTGTGTGACACACTATCAAAGGCTCTACTAAGATTTAGGAAAATTCCTATAATGTTCTCCTCTTTCTCCCTACCTGAAACCTATGATGCTCTTAGTAAAATAATTTACATTCAACCAAATAATTAATTAGCAGTGTGTGAACCACCTTTTATACACTTCAGAGAACAAAGGAAGTAATGAAATTGGGTGGTAGCATGAGGGATCAATAACCTTGTCCTTTTTAAAGATTGGGATTACTTTTGCTATTTTGTGTTTGTCGGGGAAATGACCAGAAATTAAAGATGATCTTATCAAATGAGTAAGGGGTTTCATTATTGAAGGCAAGATTTTTAAAATAATTTTGATTGTAATACCATCATAACCTGTAGATAGTTTATTTTCATAAGAATTTATTAATTTTCCTAGTTCTTTTTCCCTTACTGAGCCAAACTTAAATATAATTTTTATAGGATCACAAAAGTTATACTTTTTATTTCCCTTATCAATTTTGGGTAATACTAATTGATCAACTACTGAAACAAAGAAATTAATTAACACATTGCTTACTTCAATAGGATCATCTGCCGTTTCCCATTATAGTCAATACTAATGTTTGCATTTTGATTTTATTATTTTTTTTACTTGTTTTTTTATTAAGTTCCAGGTAGTTTTAGAGATATTTCCAGATTTAAAATTTTATTATTAAAAGACTTTTTCTTGTCTCTCTCTCTCTCTCTCTCTCTATGCACGATTTTAAATCCTTCTTCAAGTTTTTAATCAATATTCTTCATCTTTATTTTGTCAAAACCTTCTCTTTAACTCAAAGATGTCATCATTTTTTAATATTATCTCATATGTCATCCATTGATTTGTATCACCTTCCCTCAATGAAGTAATTGGTTTGTTCTGTACAAACCAGATTTCGTAGATATAATTCTGTACGGTTCTTTAAGTACTACTTTGTTCAGTAGTGTCCTAATTCACTTCCTGTTACATTAATGTCCAAATTGTATTAATTTAAAGATTTGCACTATTGATTGCTGTTAGAATTTAATTAGTAAACTTCTCATCATAAAAACCAGATTAAAAGCTCAAATTATTTTTTATTTATTTATTCATAAGACGCCGATCGTCAAGATATGGGCGAATATGGATTTCGAATGTGTGTGATGAGTGTAGATGAGCGAATGTAGTCATTGTTACAAACTAAGGACGACTATTCCTTAGAAAGTGTCATTAATTAATAGCCCAATGACAAATGAACAGCCGGTGGTTATCAGCTGATCCTTCTCAAAATGTATTATGACTCTGATTGGGATCGAATTGAGAACCTTAAGCTCATGAAGCTGGGATTGAACCAACTACGCTATTAAAAATATATATGCTACAAAAAGATATAGTCACTGCAAGCAGAACCATGTGATTAAATCACTTGAAATTTAAGTGCTTTTAAAATGTTAGTATTTAGTCAAATGCGCCTAGAAAACTTACTTATGGTCTTTTAACAAATAAATAATATTTATCCAAAACTTCTTAAACGCTTAAATATAATAATAGTTTTAAAGTTCTAAAATAACTACTGTAAAAATATATAAGGGAAATATTCTATGCTGCACTATGAAAAATAGTCAAATCCATAAGTCGGTGGATACAAAAATTATGGTGATCCAATTCGGCAAACCATGTTTACCTTCCTCAGACCAGAGGGATTCACACCATCACCATAATATTTGGAAATGTTGTACTTATATTGTAATAAATTTGGGTTATGTGACATTCACTTATATTGTAATTCTACCCACACCTAATATGCTGATTAGGAAAATATTTTAAAACACTAAGATACAAGTACTTTGTACTTTCGATTTGATATTTTATAAAGATTTTAACCTGTGATCACTCGTGTTACTGAAACTTCTGTGATCGCTCGTGCCGTTAGGGCGCTCCTAACTTTTGACATCCTCTTACTATTCAAAGTATATGTTGTATATACGCATAGGAAAGGAGATAAACAAATCATTAACACATTTTAAATCATACAACATCATGTTTACTGTAATTTCAACTTATTAATTTACAAATACAACTTACAAACACTGAACTGACATTTCCGGATCACTCGCGCTGTTAGAACTGTTTTAACACTGGCAGTAAACGTTGACGCTCGAACAGTTTCTAAAAAAGCGGAGACACACCACTTTCCCCCTCCACTAATACCCCCCTCCAACCACACTTATCTCCCCCAACTACTCAGGTAGGTGGCTAGGATACTAAAGGAAGCATTCTAAATGCTAAGGCATATATAATCATAATTTAAAAAATGTTCTTCACTGGAACTAAAATTGTTCAATAGCGTTAGTGATCGCAGATTAAATCTTCAATCTGATTTTAATTTTTTTCCTCAATTTTTTTATTTTAGTAACTGGATTTGAAAGCCATATGATATATTCATATTTATATCTAAATTGCTCAAGGGCAGTATATATATATATATAGACACAACAAATAATTTACATTAATCTTGTTCACAATATTACGCATTATTAAGGTGGCTACTTTTTGACAGAAACTATGTGTCAATTATGAGATGAGACTTACTTGATCGATGAACACCTGTTGCCTGCGATTATTGGTGTCATTCTCCTGTTTTTGTTGTTGCAACAACTCCAGGCTCTGCTGGTGCCTGGCTTCCAGGGCTTTGATCACAGCTGCACTCTCCTCCAACTGTAGGGTGAGACTCATCACCCGCTGTGCTAATGACGCTGAATCCATGGTCAGGAGTGAGCCTAGTCTAGAACTTGCCAGCACACTAGATGATCCCTCTGATGCAGTTTCCTTTCTAAAAACAAATTGATTTTTTACCTTACTCATAAGTAACATGTGTTGAATGTTGCAAACATAATAACACAACTAAACAATTTGCTTAACACAATCACTTTCTTATTTTAGGTCTGGTGAACCTAGAGTGCCAAATTTGAATGTTCGGAGTAACTGAAGTTGTAATTTCGGTTTGTGTGTTATGTGTTGTTGATAATACCTTTAGTCCATTCTGAAGAACTTGTTCGCTAAACATTTTACAAGTACAGATTTTTTTTAGTTTTACTGGGGACTTAAAGCTACACTGTGTATCAATAAATCACTTCTTACCATGTAACCTGATGGTCTTGATTTGTGTTCTCCAGCTCTGGATTTTAATTTTGACTGTAGAAATCTCTTGACTATTTACAGTTTCAGAGTAAGACTCACTTAACCACTTCTTAGTTTCTGCTGGGAAATGCCTGTGTCAGTGGATTTTCAATTCATATTTAACTTACAAGTTTCTAGATTTTTAGTGAGGATAACTTGTTTTAATAACCAGTAGCCAACTATTCTCTAATTGACTGAATATTTAATACTCTTATTTTTTACCAAATTTACATTTCACCATTTTTAATCCTATCTCAAAATAGTTCAAATTTATTATAACAATATGAACAGCTTTACAGAATTATATTTAATTTAACTTAGCTTATTTTCATTATTTTACTCACACTTAAAGGGAGAAGTATAAAAGATAGCAGTTTTTTTTATCATATCACTTGATATCAGATGAATTTAAGTTAAAAGTCAATAAAGGTCTCACTTCAACAGGCGATGTTAGGGCTAAGAACCCTCTCTAACACTTAACCTAGGGATCAACAGCTTAACATGTTCACTACCAACCGCCACATATATGCGGCAGCACGGTCATTACCACAGCCTGTGTGTCTAAGAAGATAGCCTACTTACAGACCAAGCCTAATGAACGTGGCCATTGTTATAGCCCAAGAGTAAAAGTTTGATAATATGGGTCAAAATAGATCAATATATATCCAATACTTACTGAAAAAATCATTTCACTTTGTTTTTACAGTTTTTATTCATTTCCATAAGTGCCACAAATGTGCGACGCTCAGTCTATACTGTAAAAAGTAGGGTTTTACCTATATAGTTTCCCACTACCACCTCTACCAGTTATGTAATTTTGTCTTCTATTTTCGGCCATTTCCTCATGTCACAAACAACGCAACAACTCACTATGAAGGGTGGCGAGTTACTGGCTACGTGCAACTTGGTAGAACTTGGTTTTGCAGTATTGCCAAATGTTTTTTGACGTCATAAGTTGGGCCACTCATAGACCAAGATGCGACAAGCTTTCCTGTAGCTCACAATAAATTAATCAGGCCTCTACAATATACCGTCGAATAGCAATACGATATTTAGTATCATAGGTACAACGCCGCAACTTTGCGGCGGCAGTCTAAGGCAATGACCCCAAGAGCTGCAAATGAGTGGCAGCAGTCAGTGGATAGACCCTCATGGGCCGCAAATTAGCGGCGATGGGTTACAGATAAAGACTTTTTTGTATGGTGGTAGTTTTTAAGTAGTATTTAAAGCTGACTTCTTGACTTCTGAACCTCCACCAGTGATTGTGTAGATGGGCTACATGCAAGATGAGATCGCTTAGTGGTCACCGATCCAAAGAACAGCCACACTCAACACTGCTCAACCCCACTATCTTGCAAAGCATAAGAACTCCTTGGTTAAGGCCATTGGCAAAGAATTAAGCTAAACCTGGGACTTGTTAGATTTTATTATATTTATTACTTATTCTAAATTGTCTTGAGGGAGAAGTTAAATAGAAATTCTATCTAGTGTTGGATGCAAAATGTACAACTCACTCTGCGTTCTGATCAACAGGGACTGCCAGCGACTTGTCATTTTCAACAGAGGCCATAGTTCCTCTATCCACCTCATCCAAGAAATTAAAAATAGCCCTGAAACATTAAAAAGAAATCTATTAAAACAGGTTAGTTTTATTATAAACTACTGTTATCAAGTTTTTTATCATAATATACAAAAGTATCTTGATAACTTTATAACTGTAATTCAAGAAAGGTACACAATTTGCACCTGTTAATATAAATTTGATGTAGATTGACATTTAATTCACATTTGGTCATGAAAATCAAGTAGGCAAGGTGAAACAATGACATTTTGTTGAATATATACTAGATACTATTCAAATAAATAGCAAAACAATAAACATCTCCTTTACAGTATATCTTTCTTGGTGACCTAATTTTAAAGCATAAATATTACGATTTTTCACTTCTCAAAGAATTGCTTTATGTGTTCTATAAATGATAAGCAATATCTGACAAATGATTTCTTTATTTGTGACACACTTGAGAAGATGAAATTAAATATCTCAATGTCTTCAACAATTTTTGGAAATCAGATGAAGTAATCCCAATTTTTGAAGCTTATTGTTCACTGATCTGACAATCAACACCTTTCACCACTATAATAATAGAGAAGTAATTATTTTTATGTTATGCATATTGTACTTAGCCATTTTTGTACATAAAATAACATTGTATAAAAGCAATTGATTATTATTATTTGGTAGTCTACAATCTAGCTCAAACAGCTTTCTACAGCTATACAAATATTGCCACCAAAGAACAGGCTGTCTTGTTTAGCGCACAACTGCCAATTGTTGGCCAAATACGATTTTTCATCTCTTTTTCAACAGTGGTAGAATGGATACGATAACACCCTGTCCAATACTATTCTTAAGCACAAGTGCAGGAGGAAAGATAAACAACCAACTCAGACAAAGAAAAATAAAACACATCAGGAAGAAATAGAAACCTACACTGAACAAGATTTCAAAAACATAACACAAAATAAAATTTAAGTCACTGTGAAGCAGTATGGCATCTTTAAGATAAGTGAATTACCTCCAGAAAGTGCAACAAGACTGAAATTTAATGAGACTCTAGATGAATTTCTCCAAACAAATATATATATATATATATATATATATATATATATATATATATATATATATATAAAATGCCTCTAAAGATACTGTCCATAATAGTTCTCATCTGCAGCCTCTGACAATACAATCAACCAACCCCCAATAGAACATAATTGGAAAATGATACAGGATGGAAAAAACCCTGACACAAGAATTCCTCGTGATGACAAAGCTCTGCCCCTACTTATCTCTCCTGAAAACTTTCAGATAACTCACAAACCAGCTTTTTTAGAACTTTGTCAAAAAAAGGAGAATTAACCACACTAGAGACAAGAATATTCACCAGCTTGTCAATCACAATAACACATATACAAAAGTCTTTTCAATCATCCATCAAAAAGTAAGGGAGCTAGTAAACCTACTTCACTACACTCTCTTAGCTCATTTTAGCAGAATAGGTCATAAAGAGAGCGGTGTGGTGTTGCAATATAGAATATATGCTAAGGCCTGCTTAGTAGGATATTGTCCTCCATTAGTGTACTTAACAAGTGCAAGAAATTAAAGTTGGAAACATGAATGATAAAAATAAACAAGAGGAACAGCAAACTTTACTTGCTCAGACTATACAGACAGCCAATCTAGATGAAGCCCTAGAAAGACTTTCTACAATCATAGAAGAGACGACCATAGTTGTTATGTAAGTAGTATGAAACAAAAATACATAAGTACTCACTGATCGTTATGGGTGACATTAATGTGTATATTTTAAAGCCTGACATGATGTGAGCCTTCCACAGCTAAATTACATGAAGCACTACTTTTGACAATGATAGAATTTATGACTCCTACCAGAGTAACAAGCACCACCTCAACATCAGTCAACTGTGTCTGTACAAATCAATTCGAATTTTTTGACACTAAAATCATTAAAATTGATCAATAAATAAGGGAGGAGTTGCGTTGAAAATAACGGCTTCACATATAAAGGATTTAAAGAAGGATTCATCCTAAGCAAGCTAAAATACTCTAAGTCAACCCTAAATACAAAAAAGGTTCTACAACAGATCAAACCAACTATAGACCCATATCTCTAGTTTTCAACAGCTCTAAGGTAATTGAACAAGAAGTGCTTTCAATATAAATGGAAGATTTAGAAGACGTTTAACTGACAACTGCCTGTTAACTGGCAAGCAGCAATTTACAGCAAAAAAATACTTACAGGAATACTACTTGATTTCAGCAAGGCTTTGACTCCCTTAAGCATGATCTTATCAACTTTAAATTTAAAGAAATAAATGGAATCGCAAAATCTTGGTTTTAGTTGTACTTGAATTGATGCAGCCAAGTATTTTAAATAAAGTGCACATCCAACAACATGGTACAATATGTGAAATCAAAGCCCAAGGCAATAACAATGAGAGTGCATCAGGGTTCAGTTCTGGGACCAGTCATTTTTATTTTATTTACCATGCCACAGCATCTTGGTGATATAAGCACTTGTTTAATGTATGGCAGTATTACTACTCTTATAGTTAGTAATGTAACAGCAGCTATTCTAAAAGAACACTCTTTTCAAAGATTAAATAAGTTCTATCAATATACAGTAAAAACCCGCAGATCCGAACCCACCAATCCAAACTTTCGGCAAATCCAAACCAATGGAAACTGGTTCTTCCGAACTTTTGGAAAATCTGAAAGAACTTGAAACCAAGTTTATTATACGTGTGAAGTATAAACCTGAAAATTGAATAGTATAGGATTAATTAACTCTCGTTGTACGACACTCCAACACAAGACCAGTTGCATAGGCTTACCAAAAATAAACTACATTTCAGAGTAAAATTACATAAATAACAAATCCGTACAACAAATACCAAATTCAATAAAATAGCCTACTGTAAGGCTAAAGTAATAGGATAACTACAGTATTGAACACTTAACACGAATACATTGAATAAAAACTGCAATCAACTGTACAATGGATTTGCATTTAAACTCAAACAATGGGGTATGCATCGCATCAGTAGTACAGTAACTAGAACTTGAACAGATGGTATTATTCTATTTACAATTGGATGGTATGTATCACGGCGAGGCTGCGCAGTAGACTGACGTCACTTTGGCAAAATCAGCTGATTTGATTGAATTCAAGTCTGTTCGTGTATGGGTGGGCGGGTGGGTCAATACCACTGTTCGTGTATGGGTGAGCGGGTGGGTCAATACAACTGTTCGTGTATAGGTGGGCGTGTGGGTCAATACCACTGTTCGTGTATGGGTGGGCGGGTGGGTCAATACCACTGTTCGTGTATGGGTATATACTACCAAATGCTACCAAGCTACTAATCACATGGAAGCTTTAAGCTAAGTAGTAGGCAAGCAATTCACCAGTAATCAGCTAGAATTGTAACCAAAGAATTAGAACAAGTGTTTTTGTGTTTATTTGTTGATCCACTTCACTTATTTGAAGTCAGGGGTTACGTGTGTGATATGTACCATGTTCAATTTCTAGGTACCGTGATCTGTACCATTAATCTGAGATGGGAGGGTTAGTGATAGGGTGACAGACAGGTGCAGTAATGTAAGGTCAACTCATTGAATAGTCCTAGCCCCAATATATCGTCATAATCTATAAGTAAACATAACAACTGCCTTAAACGGTTCTGAGAGTTGTAGGAACGGTTTGAATGATTAGTTATGGTAATTTTCGGATAATCAGAACTTTAAGGAATTCGAACGCTGTCCCCCCAGTTAGGATTTGCGGGGTTCTACTGTAGTAAAGAAAATGAATTCGCTGCAAACACTAAAAAAAACAAAGCAGACACAACATTTTGTTAGGAGGAGAAATGACATGTAGGTCTGGATTATGTAGTACAGAAAAACAAGAATAAACTTTTAAGGATGACCATTGACGTAAACTTCACTTGGTCACCTCACATCGACAACCTGTGCAAAATAGTTTCCTCTGTCCTGTATACTGTAAAAAGACTTAAATAAGTAGCTGATATTTTAACTGCCAAAGCATATTTTGGTCTATGTGAATCACCTATTAGACATGGCCTAATCATTTGGGGTGGTATTTCACTCAGCAACATGGAACAGGTGTTGATTCTGGAGAAACAAGCTGTAAGGGTATTGTAAGAAAACTTGCGGATCTACAACCCCTAGAAACTTGCTGTACATCTTTTAACACGTTCGATGTACAGCTACAGTTACATTTACAGTTACTACCTACCAGCCCGAATTTTTTAATTAAATAATAACGTACTGTGGGGTGTCAAAAACACACTTTGAGTGTTGATCTCAAGTTTCTGGGTCAAGTTTATGTTTTCAGCCATCTTGACAGTTGCAGACTGTATGGAATGCTCACCTCCTAGTGCACTCTCGTGAATGTCCACTGTGTCACCAATTTATTTATTGTTCACTTTACTGCTATTTACATACTTACTAAGTAGTCTGTTAGTACCCAGTCTGAATAATGTCTAAAATGTATTGAAATATATAAAAGAAAAAATATATTAACATATTTACAACAATACATGAACTTTTTAGATTCACTATTATGCTTCCAGTATGTAAAACTAAGCCAAGAAATGATCGAAGTTCAGGGATGGTAATGTCTTTCCACTTGGTAATCCTTGATTTGGGAGTCAGATCAGGGTCTAAACACAATGATAGCATTATGGTTAGTGTGTTCCACAATAGTTGCCAAAATATTGTCATCTAATAAAACATTGAAAAATTCAATAGGCTTGCCTGTACCTGGTAATGGAATATGAACTTTTCCTCAATCACAAACTATTTGTTTTAGGTCAGCTGTATGGATTGACGAGATGGGAGATGTTGTATCATAGTCCAAATCATCCTCTGTCAGTAAAAAATTGTTCATTGTCGGTATTATCACACTCCTCATCATATGAGACGGAAATGTCTAAGTCACTACACTCCCTCACGGGACGCAGAAAACGTTTACCGGACAAAGAAACCATATTTTCTTAAAATTAAAACCATAAACAGCACTTAAACTACTTAAAATATAGTAAAACAGAACTACAAAATAAATAAAGTGTACACAAAAAAACTGCCCTAGCGCACTCAGACTGAGTGCAGTTGGTAGGGACACACCACGCCATGCGGAGCATGCTGTGCTTTGGCAACGCAACAGTCACGCCATATGGCACAACCTGCAATGGATATGTTAAAGAACTCAGCATCATGACAATGGTAAGCCTGTACATATGAGAGGTAATCATTTATCCTGATAATAAGAATCCGCCATGAAAGAGTAACAACCACATTTATCACACCAAGCATGCATCAAACTTTGCGGCACCTCAACATCGTCTCACTCTAAATGAAAGACAACCATTCCACATTAGCTGCGGGCTACACAATCATTTTCCAGAACTGAGAAAATTGAGAGGATAAGACTTAAAGAGAGAAATCAGCAAGTGGATGATAGAATTCCTTCTACAGCCAAGCAGAATTCTATCATCCATTTGACAAACACAGAATCCATTTGACCAAGCAGAAACACATTTGATCAACCTTGTAATATTATGTTTTGCAAATAGTTTTACGCCACTGTATTTCTCTAAGAAATCACGATTAAGGAAAATTATTGATTTATTGTTTGTTTTGCCGGCTCCGCAGCAGTTCGACTCCATCCGTAATCCGACCTCCTGCCTGGTGCTGCTTAGATGCAAGACAAGTTAATAAAACAACTGATTAGTCATTTGTTTTAAAAAGTCCTTTAAACCTGTTTTTTGTTCTTTCAACAGGTTGTCATATGAGCATACGCACGTGTCTACTGAGTTTGCAACTTGTAATACAAAAGTTGTAAGTTTTACATTAGTGTATACGTGATTGTTTTTTTTTTTTTTTTTTTTACTGTGACTTTTAATTTGTTCTGTACAGTACTAATCGAACTTGATTGTTTTTATTTTATTGTGCATACCGTATATTATTGTTTATTGCTTTAGTGTCTACTGGCACAGAACTTGAACGTTTTTGTTTTGTTCATTGTGTGCATTCATTGTGTTTTCTTTTTGCTTAGTCCTTATTAATCTATTCTTTTTCGTAACCTAACTACCTCTGACAAACAAATAATCAGATTATCTCAGCTTCACTGTATATAGATTCTCTTCTAATTATTAATGCTATTATTTATTTTCAAATTTAGTAGACAGTAATGTTATGAAAACAGATCTGGTTATATTATTTTATCATTATTTTTAATTATAAATTGCAAAAGTTTAAAAATTAAATTTTTATTCCAATATTTATTACAACTATTTACTAAAAATATATATTGACTTACTTTGCACTAGAAGTCTGGTCAAGGATCACGTTTTCCACACAGGGTTTGGTATTGTAATTCAAAATGGCTAAAAAATATAAATATTTATCAAATAGAATGTAAATTTAAAAGCTAACAAGTAATTTATTCAAATACATTCTGCAAGTTATATCCTTAAAATAAAATGCACCATAAAAATATCAAGGACCAACACAACAAATTGTTTTCAGTCTTAGGGATGGATTATCACACCTCCCTCTTCACTTAGTTAGTAATATATTTCAATTATTTTATTAGACAGTATTATATCTGCTTTAATGAATTTGCAAATTCATATGTAGGGTGAGTAAATAAGCCTTTAATACCCTACATTTTCCCTTACTGTAATTTAAAACAAATTTTAAGAGTAAGCATGAAATTTAAAATAATAATTTTGCAATATTTAGGGTTCCTCAACATAAGCTACTTAACATTTTTTTAACTAAGTTTAAAGTCACAGAAATTGTAAATAATATAAGAAAATAAAACTGTTTAACTATCTTTTAAAGTATGCTGTAAGATGAGTCAAATGTAAATAAAAACTCAGCAAAAAAATCCTTCCAAACGATACATCACAATTTTCTATTGATAGCTGCTTATAGAATGTTCAATTATCGATAAATATTTACTCAACAACAATCAATTGGATATGGGAAAATGTACTGATTTAAAGAAAACAGTACATGGAGTTGATGTCTAGGCATATCAAAATATGTAAAACTAACAATACTTTCAGTACTCACGAGATTGTAAATCTTCTTTCTCTAGGACTTTTATCATAGTTACAATATCTTCATACGAGGAAACGCCTGAGTCTTTTTCAGAAACTTCCTAGGATAAAAATCAAGAAGAAATGATCATTAGTAATTCCATTAATTAATTAATCAAGTTGATACCTTTTAAGGGAAGTGAAATTTAAGTCCTGTTAAACTAAAATAAACTGTAGCTGTCACTACATCTAACAAATATTTGAACTTACAGTTTTCATTCATTGTACTTGTCCCTAAATCTTTACTGTGTTTTCTAGATGAAACTGTTAAATCTGAACTTTCATGATTTTATGTTTGCATTTTGGCCAAATTAATGTATGATTTCTCATTTATTATCATATTATTTACCATTACAATTTAATATAGAAACAAATAGACTTTCAAAGCCAATGCACTTTCTGTAGACACATTCATGTACTGCTATCATGGTAATTTGTTTCAAATAAGCATTCGGACAACTATTTGGCATACTATTAGCTCAGGTATTATTCACCTCAGCATGTGCTAGAGAGAGAGACAGAGAGAGAAATAAAATGAGATAGAGGAGGTAGACCACTTGTCCTACCGTTGAAAACTTAACCTAAACTAATTTCACACAACAGAAACCCTGGCTTCACAGGGCGCATATGAGCAGACAGTCTTCTTGTTTCAATAATCAATGCTATTACGTAGAGTAATTTTTAATTAATCTGTAGTTTTCAACTAAGAACAAGGATAGCAGCATAACGGTTATTAAAAGTACATTTTAATTGGTCGGTAGCGTAGTTGGTTCAATCCCAGCTTCATGTGCTAAAGGTTCTCAATTCGATCCCAATCAGTCATAATACATTTTGAGAAGGATCAGCTGATAACCACCGGCTGTTCATTTGTCATTAGGCTATTAATTAATGACACTTCCTAAGGAATAGTCAGCCTTAGTTTGTAACAATGACTACATTCGCTCATCTACACTCATTCGAAATCCATATTCGCCCATATCTTGACGATCGGTGTCTAATGAATAAATAAATAAAAAAAATGTTTAATGTCTTGAATTATTTGGGTGACTATCAAATAAACAGAACAACATGAGCAACTTTCTTAGAAAAACTCGGCTAGGAAGTTTAATATTATGAAAATTACCTGGACTCAATACATAAACCATAGAAAATATACACTTGCAATCAATACAAATGCGTAATCAAACACTTATTTCATTTGCAAAACATTAAACATTGACTACAATACAAAATAAAGAAATAGACATGTTCACTTACTGGAATTGAAGCTGCATCATATGACATACTTCTCCTGACTTTCCGTTTTGAGTGTTGTGTTTGGAATCCACCTTTAGAATGTATTTGTTTTGAAAGTTGTGCTGAATGTTTACCATCCGGAAAAGGAGGTACACTTGATGCTCTGTTCACTTCCTTTCTAGACTTACGATTCTTAAGGCCATGTTCTTCACTTGAGTTTCCAAGACTACCTTGTTTGCTTTTTCCTAATATACTATCATCATCTTGGTCTTTCATTTTTGACAATTTTTGATCTGCACTTTTGAAAGACTCCAAACCTCTTTCTATGTTTTTCCCATATTTTTTTCGAGCCTCTAACAATTGATTGTACAGATTTGTTTCATCCAAAACATTAATCTGTTTTTCTGGTTTCAAAGTTTTGTCTCCAGTTTTGGTTGCAATAGGCTTCACTTCATTTATTAAAACTGCTTCATTTGCATTATTTTTTGACTGGTTGTCTTCAAGATAAGACATGTAAGAATTCAGATGATCATGGTAAATTTCATCCTCCTCTGATCTTAATCTGACTGGAGGAGACAGACTCTCACAATGTTCCGTATGTTCTTCTACTTTCTGTTTACAGTTTAATTCAGTATTTTTACTTTTCAATGATTCTCTTTCAGATGTTGTATTCACAAGTTTATTTAGAATATTGTCTTGTGTTACTTCATTTTTAGATTGTTTGGCATCATCTATTTCAATTGGAGTCGAGGTAAACCTACAATTAGATGCTGAAGTTTCAAAATGCTCTGGGCTTGCTATTTCATTTCTCAATAAGCCGAGCTTTAAATGATCTTTCCTCAAGAGCTCATCATCTTTAAAAAGTTCACTATCAGACAGTACTTTTTGCAACCTAGTTGATTCTCCTGACACAACATAGTGGTCCTTGTCTTGAAAAACTTCACTATCAGAGTAGACTTGTGTTCTATAAGACTTTTCACCTGAATTTACATTAAGATCAGATAAAGACAAACTTTTATCATTGGGGTATTGACAGTTATTTTTTAAACTACTTTTATAGTCAGGGGTTAAACAATGAATGTTAGTTTCTGAAGTAAATTCTTCTGTGACTATATCACACCCATATAGATCAGGTTCTTGGACGACTATTGTTGGTGAAGATTTTTTATCCTGAACACCTTTGCTATGAATCTTACAGTTATTTCTAGTACCATCATGTATTTTACTATTGTTGTCAGATGACGTGTTGTCAATTTTAACTTTCTTATCACTAAACTTTACAGTAGTCTTCTTTAGTTCCTCATTAGTTTTCTTTGGAATTCTATTTTTCTTCACGAAAGTGCTAACAGTGGTCGGCAATGTTCTATCGCTCTCTCTATCAGACAAGTCTACACTATCTGTACCTCCATCTGACATATCTGTTTCATCCTTTTGCTTCTCAAATGGGTTTACCTTCAATGTAGTTTTCTGTATGATCTCAGACTCTAGTATGGCATCAGGGAACCATCGCTGAAACTTCAATGCAATAATATCGTCAGAAAGAGCAGGATCTTCTCTTGGAAGAGAGGTAGGTGTTGGGGTAGGGGGCAATGGAGGTTTAGCTGTCAGCCCTGGCTCCAGTTGAGCTGCTGCCCTGATTGTATCACCCAGACTTGGTTGAGGGCTTGGAGTGGGAGTTGCATCTGAATCTAACCCTTCCATTATGGAACAGCTTCCCATCAGGCTGTGCAACATCTGGGAAGAAGACAAAGTGTATGTGGCTCCAAAGTCAGCACAATACTCTAGAACAAATATCACGATTAATTTTACAAATGCATATAAATATGTTTTTAAGTCATTATTCGTCATTTTAACAAGAAATTATTGGATAGAAACACTGTATGATACCAGAATAGTTGTAATAGAGTTACATTGTCAATTAATTGATTTATTTCCATTTTGTCTATACTTTGTCTATATTTAAAAAAGTGATTGTAAATGCGTAGATAATCAGCCTATATATAATTGATATTTACAGGTAATAAATTAAGTGTTTATATCTTTGACAGAAAATGACATAGAAAAAATACAAATGGTCCTAATACTGAACCACAAATCAGCGGCCCACAATCTGCAACAATCACACTACTGCCTGTTATAGAGAATGACCCCATCCAGGAGAGTACTACAGACTTTAAGTGCTAGGTCCTTGATCTATCCAAGAGTAGCAGATGATTAACAGACTCCAAAGCTTTAAAAAAATAAAAAAGTGTGAGAAGTTATTCTTTTTTATCTATTTCTGTTCGTTAAGTATATTCAGTATTAGCAAGGTTGTAATTTGAATGAATAAGAAATCATTTTACTTGTATAGTATTTTTAGTTGGTTTATCAATTTAAGTTTGTTCTATTGTTATTCCACAGTCAAACAACTCATTAAATACTCACAATTAGTTTAATAAGCTAATATAATTACATTTCAATTACTTAACGTCAAAACCCATAACAACTGGCATCAATCATATACCTAAAACTAGATTGAAGGACACATTGCAAAATATAAATTAAATACTTAAGACAGACAGACAAGACATTTGGCAACTTCACTATGTAGGAGGGAGTGACAAGACTTTCAGGCAAGTTGAACTAGTGTTGAACTAACTCAACCCCTTAGTAAAAGAGTACTTCACATAATGACTATCAATCTTGATATGTATTACGATTCCGTCAATGCGTATGCACTTTTATTTAACTAAATTTTGTAATATTTGATATGACTTGCTCAGTGCTTTAACTACTGCACCTTTCACCATAATCATCGTTAATTTTCTTCAAATTTGTAGAATAAACAATTTATTATTAACGTGTTTTTAGTTCTGATACTTTGTTGTAAATAGTATACTGTACTTAGCTATCGTTAAGTATATAACCTACCTTACATTTTACATCTGTTTTTTACAGTTATATCAGCTATGCAGCACCCACCCGCCCACCCATACACGTACAGTGGTGAAGAATAAGATCAATCAAAGCAATCAGTTTAAATCTATAAGAGTATTTCTTCTTTGAGTTCTTTATTAGAAATTGTAAATAATTTAAGAAATTCTCAAATATTCCAATAAAATGCTTTATTATGTGAGGCCTTTCGCCTACAATGTAGGCATCGTCAGTCATCAACATAAAATTCTAATTTTAAAACATTTGTTTACAAAATATAATAATGTAAATATTTAAAACATATGGTAGATTTTAAAAATAATTAAATTTAAAGTGTGTGTATATAAATATGAATGTAAAGTAATTTTAAGTTAAATTATACTATATAAACAGAGAATCTTGAATGGGAGGAGGTTCATTATTTACAATTAGTGTGTTAAATTTGTTCATGTAGAATGTTTCTGATGCATCTAATAATTGATTTTTGTTAACTTGTTTTAGAACTTCAAATTTTGAAAAGATATGTTCTTTTTCTAGTACATGTTTGGCCGTTGCTGATTTTTCACATTGTCCATACTTAAAATTTGCTGTATGTTCTTTGAATATTGTTTTAATTTTTCTTTTTGTTTGGCCAATATACGCCTTATCACAATTAATTTTATATATTCCTGATTTATCTTCTTCATTTATTTTTGATTTTGGGTTTTCTAATAGGTTTTTTACTTGATGACTTGTTCTGAACGATAAATTTATATTATGTTTTTTGAATATCTTCTTTGCTTCCTTTGAATATTCATTATAACAAACAGATTTCCAAATAGATTTTTCTTTAGGCTCAATTGGTGTTAGAGTTGTTCTTTTATTTTTATTCATTGATATTGTCTTCTTTTGAATGATATTGTCAATTAATTTAGTTGGATATTCATTGAATTGAGCAATTTCTTTTGTCTTTAAAACTTCTTTTTTATAATTTTCTTTTGATAATGGTGTGTTGAGAAGTCTATGAATTAATGAGTTAAAGACAGCTCGTTAATTCCACCATCTCAAAAACGAGCTGTCTTTAACTCATTAATTCAAGTAATTAAAATGTAATTATATTAGCTAATTAAACTAATTGTGAGTATTTAATGAGTTGTTTGACTTTGAAACAACAATAGAACAAACTTGAATTGATAAACCAACTAAAAATACTATACAAGTAAAATGATTTCTTATTCATTCAAATTACAACCTTGCTAATACTGAATATACTTAACGAACAGAAATAGATAAAAAAGAATCACTTCTCACACTTTTTAATATTTTTAAAGCTTTGGAGTCTGTTAATCATCTGCTACTCTTGGATAGATTAAGGACCAGTCGCAGTACTCTCCTGGAATGGGTCATTCTCTATAACAGGCAGTAGTGTGATTGTTGCAGATTGGGGGCCGCTGATTTGTGGTTCAGTATTAGGACCATTTGTATTTTTTCTATGTCATTTTCTGTCAAAGATATAAACACTTAATTTATTACCTGTAAATATCAATTATAGGCTGATTATCTACGCATTCACAATCACTTTTTTAAATATAGACAAAGTATAGACAAAATAGAAATAAATCAATTAATTGACAATGTAACTCTATTACAACTACTTGTACTATTACAAAATACTTGTACAAATACTAGTTTAACTTAATACGCTGATTTAAAAGAGAAAAATATTTCTACGTACCTTCTTGTATGACTCATAATTAGGTAAACTACGCTTTCTTTGATAATATCACATTTGAATATTCAAAATACATATATGACTGTATATCATCAACATTGTGGAATAATTAAAAAAGACTATTAAAATTAAGAAAAGGTTACATTTCACTACATGGCCATGTTTAAAAAAATATAAATATGAAATGTTATTTATCATCAAAAGAGAAACATATAATAAGAGTTGGCATATATTATAGGCCTCATAGAAACATGTTTGTTATAAAAGTCTGGATGTATGGAACATTATTAAAAATTACATTTTTAAACAAAGTTAAAGAAAAGTAAAATATGTTTTCCTTGGAAATGTGTTTTTACGGTATAAATATCGCTCTTGAAAAATTTCAACTTAAAAACATATGTAAGAAAAATTAAAAACAAGTATTCCTTTTTATGTAAAAAAAAAACAAACAATGGTACGTTCTAAAAAAAGTATTCATATAAAAAAGAGAAGAATTTATTCAACATTCACATTTTAAGTTTGGCACAATGAAGTAGACACCACTTGAATGTCTTCTATTCAATCTCGTCGTGCAGACGTCAACGTCCAAAGTTACAGTTGCCAAACATCCCGAAATTGATTTTAATGTTCCAAATTATTTAGTTGTATTTTTTAACCACATTTACTATTCCTCCATGAGTTGTAACTGTTGGGCGCTAAAATGAACATGGGGTCACCCTTTCTTAGTTTGGTCGCCATATTTGAACGAATAGAGTTACCAACATGATTCTTTTTGCGCTAACTCAGAATTTCCCAACCTTTAATTTGGTACAGGTTAGAGTCATGCTGGCAGGATGGAAGGTACTCATATTCAACATTAAATCTGAGCCTTGTGGAAGTACGCAAAGTCCTTACGGCAGGAAGCTATACAATCTATCATTAAACTTTAAACATAGTTTTGTTTTCAGTTCCTATTTTTTTTTTCATTTATAATGCAATTACTTTACACAGTTTTTTAAGAGTCAATTAATTAAGAGTACCAGGTTCATGGAGAGATGATTCTGAAAACTTGGCTGCCAGTTTGCAACGTCTCAGACTGGAGGACCCGGCAGACTGAGGTCTGCTCCATGGAGGTAGTCTTTTAGCTCGATTCAACTCCTAGAAAAACATAATACTAGAAGATAAATCTTACAAGTTATTTTCAGCATATATGTATTTTATAATAATTAATTAGAATTTAACCATAATTTGAGCTGAAGTCTTTTTTAACTTTATTAAGAATTACGTAATAATAATAATAATCCTTAATTGAAAGCAATACTTTTTGAAATTCCATTAGTACTCACTTGTCAATCGAAGACAAGTTGTAGGAAACATTTATTCCTATATGTAATGTTAAAATTGGAACAATCATCTTTTTTCTCTCTTTCACATGATTTCTGTAAAGATGATCAGCTAATGATCTGTCCTAGGAGTTTAGTTAAAATTTTAATTCTTTATGCAAATTCAATTCAAAGATGTAATTGACTGTGAATTCAATAAAAAATACCTATATTTAAAATACAACGGATTCATAAATTTATTTTTACAACAAAAATATTTTACAGTTTGAGAATCTGGGATTGTTTTGGAGGTTGGCTTTGTTGCAATTGCAAGCCATACTATACATAGTGCTGTAAATAAAGAGTTCTAAGAAAAGCTCTCAAATACCAATATAGTTTACCGTAGAAAATAAATCACAAGGGAAAATGGTTATCATATATATACAGGGTGGCTGAAAAGTAACTTACACCTCCTCTAACCTTTTTAATACTAAAAGTAGTTAGTTTGCAGCAACCCTTATGGGTAGGAGGGCTACATTAATGAAAGCATTTTAAAATGTTCTCCTTGAAGGGGGTGGGGGCCTGCTAAAAATTTTTAAATAGCAACCCCTACCGTGTGACCACTCTGATAAAAGAACTTAGTAAGACGAGAAAATTATCATAAAGAAAAGTGACATCGGACCACCCAACAAAAATGGTGGCAATAAAGGAAGGTGGCTCAAAATTATTGCTTCAACTGAAATCAAACCCCTTTAATAGTAAAAAATTACAGTGAGATGTAAATCACTTTTCAGCCATTTCTTTTACTTTACATCCATTATGTTGAGGTTGGTTCGATTTCACTTTTCTTAATATTAATTTTCTCATCTCAACAAGCTCTTTTATCAGAGGGGTCACACGGTAGGGACTGCTAAAAATGTTGAGTAGCCCTTTTCAGGGAGAAACATTTTAAAATGCTTTCATTAATATAGCCCTCATACTCAAGAAGGTTGCCACAAACTGAAATAGAATATTTTCAGCATTAAAAAAAATTATAGGGAGTGCAAGTTACTTTTCAGTCATGCTGTATAATGGTAACACACTTTAAGATAAAAAAAAAAAAAAAAAAAATAACCAATGACAAAGAACTGCAACTATGAGCTATATTTCTCACATACTGATGAAGAATCCTCAAGTGATCTTAGCACTACCAGCCAATGTGTTAATCCTCATGTGATCTTAGCACTACCAGCCCATGTGTTAATCCTCATGTGATCTTAGCACTACCAGCCCATGTGTTAATCCTCATGTGATCTTAGCACTACCAGCCCATGTGTTAATCCTCATGTGATCTTAGCACTACCAGCCAATGTGTTAATCCTCATGTGATCTTAGCACTACCAGCCCATGTGTTAATCCTCATGTGATCTTAGCACTACCAGCCCATGTGTTAATCCTCATGTGATCTTAGCACTACCAGCCCATGTGTTAATCCTCAAGTGATCTTAGCACTACCAGCCAATGTGTTAATCCTCATGTGATCTTAGCACTACCAGCCCATGTGTTAATCCTCAAGTGATCTTAGCACTACCAGCCCATGTGTTAATCCTCAAGTGATCTTAGCACTACCAGCCCATGTGTTAATCCTCATGTGATCTTAGCACTACCAGCCCATGTGTTAATCCTCAAGTGATCTTAGCACTACCAGCCAATGTGTTAATCCTCATGTGATCTTAGCACTACCAGCCCATGTGTTAATCCTCATGTGATCTTAGCACTACCAGCCCATGTGTTAATCCTCAAGTGATCTTAGCACTACCAGCCAATGTGTTAATCCTCATGTGATCTTAGCACTACCAGCCAATGTGTTAATCCTCATGTGATCTTAGCACTACCAGCCAATGTGTTAATCCTCATGTGATCTTAGCACTACCAGCCAATGTGTTAATCCTCATGTGATCTTAGCACTACCAGCCAATGTGTTAATCCTCATGTGATCTTAGCACTACCAGCCAATGTGTTAATAAGAAGTACTGTTACTTCATAAAAAAGACTGATTTTATTTAAATGGTTTCTTCTAGTCTTCTGCTAATAGTCTATAAACTTACATGATAACCGAATGACGGAGTGGCTGACATTGGTCTACGTAATGAGCAGGGTTTGAGACTCCTTGCCAGCTGTTTACGTAAGGTCGGTTGATCTCTGGGACTTGGTCTTTCAGACAGATTTATCTAACAAATAAATATAATTTACTTAATATTCAATCAAATATCTAGCCAATCAAATATCTAGCCAATCCTAACTTATCTCATGAACCTCAATTTAAAATTTGGCTTATTGCAGTTTCTCTTCACTTTTTCCAAACTTTGCCGATTGAATTAAATAAAAAATTAATCTTTTACCATAAGGAGAGAAATATTACAATACGTATTTGAAATCATTGAAAATATGAACTATCATCATCTTTAAGTTAGCAAAAAACGACATCATCAAGTTTTTGTCATCTAAAGCAGTAGTCCCTAACTCTACTTGGGGCCAAATCTGACAGATTGGGAGAAATCAAACATATGCAAATGTCACTCTATGCAATATAATACAGTATATGGGCGTGTTAATATATTAAATCATGGAAATTGATTTCGATTCACATTGTTGACCGAAATCAATAACCATAATACTATCTTAAACTTATATCAACTTAGATTCCTCTAACTTCAATTATCTGTAATAAATTATTAGGCCTATTAGATAAATAACGAGGAAGAAATGTTTATCACAAAAAATTATCCTCATAAAATGTGAAGTATAAAATACCGAAATGAACAATTCTAGTTCCAACGAGGCAAACTACACTAATACATCACTAGGCTATTATTATTGCAATATTCTAAGTTAATTCATTTCCTCCCAATTTGTACAAATATCAAATCTCATGTTAAAATATTGATATTACCGTAAATACAAACTGATAAAGCCTACTTAATTTCACAAGCATTGCATTACTTAATCACATAATTTGTATAAATTTGTTAGCTAACCTGGTTTCCATTTAATTGCAGATCTACTGTTTTAATATAGGCTGTGTTGGTTCTTCTAGCATGCTTAAAATCCATTTCACTAATAATAAACAAACATTACTAAGCTCTTTGTTGGAAACACTAATCACATCATTTAACTATTTGCAGTACATTGCAATATATTAATAAATAATCATAAAATTATTCCTCCAAACCGCTTGACAAATTAAAACACTATCATAGAACAGTTTTGTAGATCATTGTCAGATCGATATTACCAACCAGCTAATTAATTGTACTACAGTTGTTTACAGAAATATAGTCAAGACCAAGACTATAAGTTTGTTTTGTCCATACAAGCAATGTTTACATCGTCACTAACTGTCGCTAGGCAACAGTGCCCCGCCCCTCGTGTCTCACGGCCAGATGTATGTGGTACTAATTCCAAAGCCATTCAAACCTGTCACACAGGTAATGGACGTTATACAGTACATACCATACTAAAGTTTGTAATCCAACAGGATTTTTGATTTGCTTAGACATTATATTCAACATACGCTTAAAATGTATCATTTAACTATACCTAATGTCTAGTCCATGACGAATTTTCATGATATGGCTCAAGTCAGAACCTCAGTTTATTGATCTATGGACTGGATATATTCGCCACCTCACTTGCGAGAAAGATCGCAGACATTAAGGTTAAATTAATCTGCATGTGGCCAATTTTGACGCATCGTGTAACAAAAATATAAAACGCATTTCGTATTACAATCGAAAACATTATTATTTTACGAAGTGAAACAAGAAAGTAAATAAAGTAAACAGAGACACTTGAGGAAAGTACTAATATTTCTAGGACGGCTTGTAGTGGTAAACGCCAAGTGACTTACGTATGTTCATTCTGAGCTGCAATCAATGAGGAACGTGATTATTTGAATTACAAATTTATTTTAAAATACGAAGTTTCAAGAAAGTAATTTAAGAATAGTTTTATTTCAAAAGAATTTACTTTTATACTTGGTAAAATATTGACAGGAAATGTAAAAATAAATTCATATTCATTTCACACATATTGTTTGTTGACAGCATTGTCTATTATGAAATGTTCATATTACATTGTAACATAGTTGCTAAATGTTTAAGTAAATTATTGTACGTCTTACCCGTAACTTCGTAAATTAGACGAGCTTCTGTATCATAGTCGGTCGTTGTATGGTTGGTCCCATGATTCGAAATCACATAAAAGGTTATTAGTCGTTGACTCCTCTGGCTTCGTACGTGGTAGAAGTGAGTTTGGCGAAATCTGCATCAGTAAAAGTCCGAGATTAACTAAACAATAAGCTGTCCAAAAATACATTAAACGTGCTAACACAAAAAGATAAAAAATAAAAACTTTTTTCAATTGCATGACTGCTAATTTTGTTCACATAATATTTAATTTATGATTACTTTTCCTAAATAAACATTTTTAATTTCAATGTGTTTGTTCCATAGTGTTCTGCAATATAAGATAACACGATGATATTGCAAATGTAAATAATTGCTGGCAAGTGCTGATTTTGACGTACAAACTCTGTGTGTGTTATGAAAGAAAATTTATAAAATGACGCTATACTAGTTATAAAGGCAGTTCAATAAAAACTCACATCTTGTATAGTACGCGCGCTGAAGGTTTTTATATGGCTGGCCTACTAGTCATATAAAAACATCGACTCTGAGCGAGGCGGTCACAGACAGATCGTAAAGGCTGATTGTTTACGGAGTATTTGTATTTTGATATTTCTTATAATTAGACCAGTATTTAAAATAAAAACGTCAAATAGGTTAAGAATTTGAAAGTTAACAAATTAAAACGTACATCAATAAGAACAATTAAATATATCATACAAAATTATAAATCAGTTAATAACTTTAATTGAAATTAAGTAACTAAGAAATATATACTTCTTACTGTCACTAACAAAAATATTTCTGTGATTTCCCGAACCGTTAAAATACATATAATTTTTATTTAAATTGTTTTAAAATAAAAATGACGAGTTGGGAGTGACTCGTCAGTTTTATAAAACTCATGGACGGTTCTTCTAACGACACATTTGTCGAAATCGTCTAGTTCTGTCGCTGTTCTTTTTCTCGAGTTGTGAACGAACACTCTCTTTCCGCTGAAGTGTCCAATAAACACTTTTCACGCCGAATTTCCTTTATATGAGTTTTTGAAACGCCACATGCAACTGCAGTTCGTTCTAACAATTTTTTACGGGGATTCGTTGTTCATCTCTTAATTAGGCCTCATTCGCCATTAACTCACTTACTCTCCAAATAATTTCCCTACCCTGACTTCTAGTAGTTTTTCCTTGAGCTAATTTAGGAATAAAGCGAGCCATAGTTGAGGCATGAACCACTAAAGGAATAAACTATTTAGGATTTACGTTCACTAATTTTACAACCTTAAGAGTCTGCAGAGGCTGTCGGCCATGTTGGTTTTAATCTCATTAGAACGATGTTTTTTCGAACCGGACAAATGATCACGCGTGTCCAAATTTAACAGTTATTTTTAAACGGTCTTTTCCAAACAATTTTTATTTGATCAAGAGTAAAATTACTCGTTGAACTGCTTTGTGGATTCATAATTAGTTTAATAGAATAAATATAAAAATTATTTAGTTTGAAGTTTTTATTTTCACCTATTTTTCAAACCTAGGCGTATGTATTCATAATATCACAAGCAAACCCAATGCGCAATATTATATCATTTTAAATTACACCTCATACACAACTTTTGGTAAATAAATAATGATAAAAATATGGATTCAAAATAACGTTATTTTTATGAGAATTAAACCAGTATGGCCGACAGACTCTGCAGACTTTTAACACACTTAAGGGATAGACACAAAAAAATACAAACTGACTTATTACACTACAGTAGTTAGATAAAAACAAACATATAACCGACTAAATAATTGTTTATCGTACACTTAAGTAAAAATTCTTAACACGCTAAACCACAAGCCAATAAATTGCACGCAGTCTGGAAACGTACTGAATGTGCATCCGTAGGTAACAATTAACGTAACTTATTTTAGAAGCAAGCATGGAAAAGACTCCTAGCGTGGGAAAGTCTGACAGTAGCGAATGTTTCCAGGACTGCATGCATATTGGGCCCTCCACCCGTCTCCTCCCTATCACCGCTCGGCGGGCTCGAGGCCGGACCTTCGCCGCGCGGTCTATACTGGGATAAGTGATTTATGCAATTTGAAAGCAGGCCTTTTTATTTAAGATATACAAGGTTAATTTAAAAAAAATGTACGTGCCATTGAGATGAGTTTTTATGTAATCTAGTTGAACGTATAGTTGGTATTGAGATTGCGTTAGAATCAGGTATATGTAGGAAACATGTTTTTTTATTTAATCATAAACCTTATAGCAACAATACTAAATATATGTTCGTAACAAGTATAAGTGTAACACCTTTTTCTCCAAAACATCTTCGAAAGAGAATCCTTTAAAGAAAAGAATGCTCTTGAGTGAAATTAACGATCGGAGCCGTTGTTGGGGATTTGGCTGCAACAGACGGCCAAACAAATCCCTCGCCGCAAGAGTTCCGCCATGTTCTGGTGTCGTTATCTGCAAACAAAATACAATTTATAAATAAAGAGGAAATTTTAAGTTTTTATTTGTAAACTACCTCAAAACAGCAAAAAATATTATAAGAATGACGGAAGAAGGAATGGATTATGTATTCATGTCTTTAAGACTAGTTTTCATTAATTTATGTGTCTCGTATACACTAAAATTGATCTCATTCCTCATTTCCATACTGCCATTGCAAGAGACATTTCGTACAAACCATATCATTACTAAAGTATTATCTATAATGACCTCGCAAAAAGGACAAAACCAGCAAACTGAGTTAGGGGTTTTTTATAAAGAAAAGTTATACAAAAGAGAAAAATAAAACCAGTTGTAAGAACATAAACTGACGAGCTTAGTGTCATGTAAACTTACTGGGTTAGGTGAAATATTCGTATCTTGTCCATTACAAGAGATCTCTGCCATTCTTCTTTGGACAACACTTGGGTACTGGAACACAAAAGAATCAAGGATTATAAAACAGTATAGATATATTTCTATCCCTCTCTTTCTTGCACCCATCATCAAACATTTTAATTTCATTGATTAATCAAATCCCCAGTCGCTGCCCAGGGGTTGGAATCAAGCAGCAAGTTAACCCTCTGGCCTCTACCCACTATCCTCTTCAGCATTATAACCCCCCCCCCCCAGTTAGTTCCATCACAGCGTTAAGGGAATATTCACCTCTATTTTTATTTTCACCAGTTCAAGTTAGGCCAAATTATTCTCATGTTGAATCACTATAGAGCATAAGCCCACGACGACCAGACCTTCGATATTTTATAAAAGCTGAATGTTTTTCTGTGCATGTCCACTATACAGGTAAGAACGACCAGTGACTATAGTTTGGGTTGTGGTTACCTGGGCAGGTATCAATCATATAGTAAAAGTGTGTTATATATTACCAACAATTCGTTAAAGTATAAAGCTCAATTTTTTATATTTTCTTCGAGACAACCTTAGAAATATCGCCATTCATTGCCGGACATTTATGACAGTTGCTACCCCCTTCCAGACACTCCTAAACTTTAATAAATTATGATTATACTTTCGTTATAGTATAAAAGCTAAATTATATATATTATGTTACTTGGGACCTATAAAAAAATGTTACCTCAATAGCCGGATAGTTTTAATGATTTTTACACCTTACCAAACACATTGAAAGTTCTTTTTTTAGCTTTACTCGCCAGATGGGCTTGCAATCCTGTTCGCTGTAGGTGCGAGCGTGAATGCTTAGTCGAATACAATAATAACAATGGGGAGAAGGTCGCCAAAAACCTTAAAAATACAAGTTTTTGTTTTTTTACATATAAATATTCCTTGTTTTCTCCTGAAAACAATGATATATACCACTATTTACATATATTTAAGACATATTTTATATATATTTTTTTGTAAAGTCCTACATTGAATTTGACTGAGGTAGAACAGAGCGATTCTACACAGTGTTTTGTTATAGTATACTGTAACATTGTTATAAATCACATATGTTATACTCTATGTACTTTTTTTTATTCAGAACATCTGTGTTGTTGTTGTTGTTGGAGAATAATAACCTATAATAATAATACAACTGATCTGAGACCTAATGCCACATTCAGAAACGGATGGGTTCTAGACTTCGTCGTCTCAAGGCTAAATCTAAAGGCATTGTACTAGAAGATGGAAAAGGCTTATCAGGAAAAGGTAGGCTAACTGATGCTCAAATTGATCTTTTACAGACCTACTATGGTTTAGCCATTAGGAGGAATGTGGATAATCTAATAGGAATGAAAACAGCTATATGGGCACTCTACTTTCACAAGATTTCAAGTGACGAAACCCCCAACACGAACTTTGCCCAAAGGGAATTGATTCTTGGTGTAAATACCAAAAGGCAAAAGCAGCTGGGGAAGATTATGTACATAAAAGCTCACTGCCAGTAGCAGTAATGCTCCACATAAAACAAATATTTAGAGACCTATCTAAAGATGAACTGTTACAAAAATGTCTTCATGGAAGGACACAAAATCCTAACGAAAGTCTAAATCATGTAATATGGTCAAGAATCCCAAAAAGGGTGTTTGTAGGCTACAATACACTGAAATGTGGAGTATTAGATGCAGTTATATAATTTAATGATGGTGCAATTGCCAAATTACAAGCTTTTGAGAAAATGGGGGTAGAAGCAGGAAAAAAACACTTACAAAGGACTGCGTAAAATTGATGTCATCCGGCTAAAAAAAGCTGAAAAAGCTTCCAAGAAGTCACCAAAGAAGCCAGAGTAAAGAAAAGACAAGTAAAAAGGAAAAAAGAAGACCAGGATCAAGAGGCAGAGCCTCAATATGGTGCTGGAGATTTTTAAAAGTAAGTTTGATGTTATTGTTTTTCTTTCGGAGGGATTTTCCAAAACTTCTTATTTTGAGTGTTTATGTACCTGTATTTCAAGTTGGGAGTAAGATGAAGACTTAAAATTTTTTGTGGATGTTTATTATATGTATGGGAACCTGTGTACCCAAAATAAATAAATTTGGTTTACAGAAAATAGTTTTAAAAAAATATTGTATACTATTATAAGTTAACTTTTTTTAAAAAAATATTTATTTATTTTTTAATTTTTTATTTTTATGTATTTTGTTTTGAAAGTGGGCCCAAAGTTACTTCTATGTGTCCTTAGCAAGTGTAAAAAAAATCATCCCAATAGGCTTAGTAGTTTTTGGTCAGCAGGTACATGAATAGTGTATTGTTTCCCATTTAAACGCATGTTAAACCTGTAGAGGCCTTCTCCCCTTAATATATCCAATAAAATATAATTTTATTACGTTCTTAGCCATTTTACATAAAGTAAAAAATGTTATTTTAATATCATAAAATACAAAAAAGTATTATTACATCTAAACAAAATATTTAATTTTGTTTTTAAATTTCATCATTGTCATCGATATTTTCATTTTCTTCGTCACTACCCCTCCACTCGACGTATACGTTTTTTCAGTCTCTAGTTCCTCGATGCCCTGATAGCTAATACAATGGCCATATCGATTAATGATATCGATAATTACCAACTGCTTGTTACGCTCTTTAAAGTTATACCTAACATGATGTGCTTTGATGTTTTTACGTGACCATTATGGACTGCAAAGATTACGTCTTGAGAATAAGAACGCACTTAACGAGCACATTTCAGGCTTTTTTCCGTTTTTCATTACACCACCTTGAAGAGTAGAGTAAAAGTCCAATAATTGTGGTGGTATTGAAACCTTCCTGAAAATAAATGCTCTATTGTTATATTTTTTATCGGCAACTTATTTTTTCCATTTGTAATATTAATATTCTTAAAATTAATGCAGCTTTTGCAAAGTATTTTCAGTTTGTAAGTTTTCAACTATTTTATCGTCTATTGCTGGCAAGTAATTGGGTGCTATTATTTTTTTTATTACAAACAATAAAAAACCTAATATCTTTAGAAAATTGTTTCAAAATGTTTTCTTCTACATGGTATGCAGTAATAACAGAATTGTCTTCAAATATTTTTCCCAATACATCGGTGTACACTTCATGCAAATATACTTATAAATAACAGCGCCCTTTCTTAATTACATCTTCCACGATGATGCCACTTATTTAATTAAAAGCTAATTTGCGACATTCTCGATTAAAATGCCAATCACATTTACCGGATGGTGTTTTAGAGGAGCATATTTTATTGTTGAAACTAATTCTACATTCTGTATGAGAAGATATTTTAAGATCAGAAGTATATTTGAATTTATTTAATAATTCTGCATACTCCTTTCGACCTTCGATGTTGGGTATTACACTGGGTTTAAATTGGTTGGTATTAGCTTTATGAAGTGGAGGTATTATTGAACGTATTTTTTATGTCTCCTGTTATAAAACACACAAACAATTTGATAGTCAATATTATTAAATGTTTTGTAGCACTTAAACATCCTGAGTTGAATCATTATGTTTACAAATGTCAACGTTTTCTTGACAACTTGTAGATTGCAGCTCTATTTATTCAGATGTTAAACTTTATTGCAATGTTATTGAACATTCTGCAGGGGAAGACTGTAAATGAGATGGTTCTGAGGTCAACTTAGGTATCAACGACGAGGTTTTTTAGCTACTGTCTGTAGGTATGCTAGCTGATTTTTGTTTTTCATTTTTTTGTCGAATTTTCAGGTTCAGAGGATAAGTATTTTTCCATAATTCCTGTAAATGCTTTATAAGATCCCCGGTGATAACCATTTTCTGTATAATCATCGGGCAAAATATTGTATTTATATTTAAGGTTATGTTTTATTTCTGATTTTCAAAACAGTTAGCGATATTTGGCTTTTATATATAACGTTTTAGAAGCGTTACTTTCATAATAGGCAACGATTGTACATCTTGCTAATCTATTAGCAACTTCATGTACTCCATGAGTGATTATAAATAATATCAGCGATACTGACAATTAACAATGTCTCAAAATAAGATTGTTCACTGGCCGATTCTACTCTAATAAGATGTGTTAATCTGTGTAAAATAGCCAATCCTGAAAAATACACTCGTACACAACATCTCAGTTTCTTTCCAGGTGGCGTAAAATATAGGTCGATATTTAATTCTGATGGTATAAGACGCATATCATAGTTTCGTTGTTAATAAGTAATTATAAAATATGAATGGATGTAAATACTACTAGTTCGTATTTAATAAAAGAGGACAGCTCCAGGCGAGTACGTAGGGGTGCACTGAGTCCATGCAAGGTGAACAAGGACAGGCGAGTATGTAGGGGTGCACTGAGTTCATGCAAGGTGAACAGGGAGAGGCGAGTATGTAGGGGTGCACTGAGTCCATGCAAGGTGAACAGGGACAGGCGAGTATGTAGGGGTGCACTGAGTTCATGCAAGGTGAACAGGGAGAGGCGAGTATGTAGGGGTGCACTGAGTCCATGCAAGGTGAACAAGGACAGGCGAGTATGTAGGGGTGCACTGAGTCCATGCAAGGTGAACAAGGACAGGCGAGTATGTAGGGGTGCACTGAGTCCATGCAAGGTGAACAAGGACAGGCGAGTATGTAGGGGTGCACTGAGTCCATGCAAGGTGAACAAGGACAGGCGAGTATATAGGGGTGCACTGAGTCCATGCAAGGTGAACAGGGACAGCCGAGTATGTAGGGGTGCACTGAGTCCATGCAAGGTGAACAGGGACAGGCGAGTATGTAGGGGTGCACTGAGTCCATGCAAGGTGAACAAGGACAGGCGAGTATGTAGGGGTGCACTGAGTCCATGCAAGGTGAACAGGGACAGCCGAGTATGTAGGGGTGCACTGAGTCCATGCAAGGTGAACAGGGACAGGCAAGTATGTAGGGGTGCACTGAGTCCATGCAAGGTGAACAGGGACAGGCGAGTATGTAGGGGTGCACTGAGTCCATGCAAGGTGAACAAGGACAGGCGAGTATGTAGGGGTGCACTGAGTCCATGCAAGGTGAAGAGGGACAGGCGAGTATGTAGGTGTGCACTGAGTCCATGCAAGGTGAACAGGGACAGGCGAGTATGTAGGGGTGCACTGAGTCCATGCAAGGTGAACAAGGACAGGCGAGTATGTAGGGGTGCACTGAGTCCATGCAAGGTGAACAAGGACAGGCGAGTATGTAAGGGTGCACTGAGTCCATGCAAGGTGAACAAGGACAGGCGAGTATGTAGGGGTGCACTGAGTCCATGCAAGGTGAACAAGGACGAGCAGGCGATTGGTTTTATGAGAAGAACATAAAAAAGGAGGGCAAAACCGGGTAAACCTGTGCCAGGAAGCGCGATGGACCAGACGTCCACGAGGCGCCAAGGACCGGGGCAGCGGTACAAATTAACACATTCCTGACTGCGTTGCGCAGAACGCAGCAATTATAGAGATCAACGGCCCAATATAAACATGCACAACCACAACCTGTGCTGGTGCATCCGCACCGAGGATTGGGGACACGGCGGTTGGCGCCAGTCGGGAATGAGGAAACCTTGGTGCACCCCAAGTGGGTCCCTGTACTCACAAAACATTGCCTAGGCACTGCTGAGTTGAGATACATACAATCAAACGGTAGAAAATACATAGTAAAAAGTTGACCACATAGCAATTGATATGTAACCCCTTGGGGCGATTCCCTTGGTTCAGTGTTTATGTAGATAATTCATAAAGGGATGACCGTACGTAAATAGTTGTTGCATACTACGGTATCTTGGAGTTGTGCTCTGTGTAATTTAGCTACGTCGTTAGGGGTGGGTGTATGGGCTATTCAGTACAACTGTCAGATGTCTATGCAGATATAAGCAAGGTCTAGAGACCAGGGTGAGTTTGATTAGAGCAGCATCGTTTCTTTATAAAATGAGCATATTTTAAATACTGAAGTAAAGTGCTGAGCAAGTATGGTGTAGAGAGAAAAAAATTGGAAAAGGAGGAACAAAATAAGCTGCTTGCATGTTGTTAGAAAACAATAGGATTTCATTACTCAGCGCAACATTTACTTCATAAGGCGTCGCGTCTTATGAATTAAATAAAATATAAAAAAATATTGTATTAATCTCGTCGGTGCGTAATCAATGCATGAATGAAGTAGGTCAACGAGTATTTGTAACTGACGACTGCTATGCTCTACATACATATACTTTAGCCGAGATAACATGATATGAATGTTAATTATAAAAAATTAACACATAAAATATATGGTTTTTAACTATCGAGTTCCGGGGGAAGTCCCCTGGATTGCGCCCTTTCTTTTGAGGGGTCCGGCTCTGAAGAACAGCGCTGTATAAATGTGTTCTAGTAGGCCTAATACTGTAATCCTGCAATCAGTTCTTGGTACTTGCTTCTTGAAATTATTAAATAAAAAATCTACAAAAAGTATACGTTACAAAGTTAGCATACTATTGCCCTGTCAACGAACTTGCAAGTGCAAAATTTGACAGATAATTTTTATTAGAGTTGTTATGTTTAAGACTGAATTGATCTTTAATGCTGGCTCCTGGCTGGAGTGTAATGTTTTTTGTATTAGTAGGCTGCCAATTGTTAGTAAAATGTAACAACTATTGTAGTTTTACTCGCCAAAGATAGGCCTACATAACCATAAAATATACAGGGTGTAGTCTGTTAGATCAAAACAAAAGGAAAATTAAGTAGGTAAAATTTTTTCCACGAAAAAAATGCTTTATTAGAATTACTCTATTAGCCACCATTTTTATTCCACAAACTACTTTTTTTAATAGATAACTACTTAACCGATTTGATTTAAATTTGTGCTTAAAAATATATTAAATATACAGTTTGTATAAAAAACGTATCACTATGAGCCCTGATATAATTTGTTGTTTCAAAATGGTGATAATTTTAGTGCACTTAACACCGTTTTAATTTTGTACCTTTTTGCCACATAGTAATAAAACACTGAGATTTTGAAATAGTTGACAAGCGCATTTTTAATAGGAAATTTAACCACCAATCCAAATATAACACGTTTAGATTGCCATGTGTTGTATTTTAGGTGAACACAATCTGCAATCGACATTTCCAGGTTTCGCATCTGCTCTCAGAATGCATCCAACACTTATGATTACAACAACAACAACAAAAACACAGGTGAACGTTCGTTTTCAAAAATGAAAATCAAACCCTTTACAATGATTCAAGGGAGACTTAATTCACTTGTCATAATCTCTAGAGTGAAAACGATATTTTTGAGAGTTTGGAATTGGAGCAGTTGTTGAACTGTTTTTGTTGCTAAACAGCTAAAAATGTAAATATTGTATATTATTAACTCTCATTTTTGTAAATTTCAAGTAATTTTAATGCCTTAAGTTTTATCTGAAAACTAACATAACGCTTATAATTATACAATTATTGTACATTTTGTCTTCGATTATTATTATGTTTCCCTGAGCCTAGCTCTAATGAATAAAGCAAAATATTTTAAGTTCCAAATAAACTCATTCAAAATTAAGATACTGAGGAATTGAGCTAGTGTGATATACTGGTATATTCCAGTTGATCACATATTACGTCACGGGACTGTGATGTGATGGAAAGTGTAAGGTATTGGGTTATTTTTCTGTTGTGGTGGATGGTTAGGTACCCTTAAAATATGAATTGGTGGGGTTATGGTGGAGTTTTTGGAAGGTAGGGAGGGTTAAGTGGGTCTAGCCGTTTATGGGTTGGGGAAAGGTGTAATGGGGGTCTCATGACCTTTCTTGTTTTGGGTTTCAATGGGCCTTAATCCGGCTCACATGGGGCTCCACCTCCTGAACGCCAATCCTGTTCAGGGACACTTCACGTGTACAGTATTAACTGTCCATGGACTGAAGGTCGAGGCGTTTGGTCTATCTTCCTATAGATGCAGATGAGTAAGCAACATTGTTGAAACTGAAAACTATATATTTTCAATGTAAATAAAAATTATCAAACTATCCATAGTTTCTCGGAAGAATGATTCAAAATAGCTCAAACTGATCAATAGATTCTCTGTCGTTAGCGTATCTGTTTCCGTGGAGTACCTACCCTACCGCGCCCATCTCTTCCAGCAAAATCCGCTAACATTTATGAACAATCCCAAAATCATATTCGGAATATTCGTATAATTTTGAATAAACAAGGAGTTAACGAAGGCTAAAACAACAGTTTAAAAATTAATAAACAAACCAAAAAGTATAAAACATGAGATTTTAAAGCTTCTTAACAATTGACGCTACATGCATCCGACCAAATTTTTCATGAAATTGTTTAAATTTTAATTACAGATTTTAAAATTAATTAAATATTTAAATACAGAATAAACTAAAGTTAATTTACAATGTTAATATAATGATATACTATATATATATTTGTACAAAAATATATATAACAAATTATGAAAAATATGAATTCGATTTCGAACTCCAACATCTAGGATTTAAATAAAGAAAATTCGGTAAAAACAAAATTACATACATTTTAATATTTGTTCAGTTACATTATCATTTTTTGAACGCAATAATTTTAGTTTTTCCTAGTTTAGCACATCCTGAAAAAATCTATTTTTGTTGGCAGCAGTTTTTGGATTACGACCAAAAACAAACAAAATACTTGGAAAGAAAACACTCTTGCACTGCAATTTTTACTTGACTTCTGTAGAACTCTTATTAAAGGCAAGATGTTAGTTAGGCAGATGATAGTAAAATTATTACTAACCATACAAGTCGAATTTATCTATATCCGGAACAATCGGCAGGCCATCCCGGAGGCCAGGTACTCGAATTTTATGTAAATTTCCATTTATTGTAAAGAATTTCGTTAGGCCGTGTTAGGTTAGGTTCGTGAGAAGTAAATATCGATATATCGTATGGCGATATATCAAAACCGATCGATATCAGTACATACAGTATTTACTTGATCACTACGATCCAGTTGGAATGGGCTCAACATTTCTTACACATGTAATTAGTTAATCTTTATTATTTTTTGTACTCAAAGATATAAATTAGTATAAGTTGTTCTTATTTTTTAAAAACGTTTTAATGTATCGTATGTACTATTTTGTTTACGGGGTTAAGTGTTAGAGAGGACTTTACAGTTCTAAATTCACTCTTTTTCTTTTTTCTTTTTTTTTCGTTCTCATTCCAATGAGATAGGGGGAACAAAATCTGCCATCTTGTGGACTTCTTCACGTTTTCAATGGAATCCTCCAGATGGAATTGGACTGTAAAAACATTTTATAACTGGAAGTATTAACTGAAATCTAGCCCAATTACATGTTGTATAGTTCTGTAATAGGACATGAATAATAATTTAAAGTAATCTAGCACATTACTTTAAATTTAAAACATTTCCTCAGATACATGACTTTTAAAGTTGTAATTTTCATAAGAATGACATACTGAGACCCACCTTCACATACACCTGAGACCTACCGAGGGTGGAAGACCAATACACCAAATCATATGTGAAGAAAACAAAAACTTAATCGGAAATTATTGTTCACTGCCAAAAGCGTTAATTTAAATATAACAATAATAAAACAATTAAAGTAATAACAAAGTTACTGTAGTAAAAATATTTAAATAAAAATCTATTGATAGTAGGTAAATAGTTACAATAAAGCTAAGAAAAAGTTAAAATTTAGTCTCAATGCTTAAAAAACAAGAAAATGAAAACAAATAAAAAATAAAACTTACACAACAATTACAACTAATCAAATGGCAAGAAAATGAATTACTAACAATAAAACATAACCTCATAAAAACAACAAAATAAAGAAAATTATCAAAATACTATTAAGAAGTACTAAACATCAAGCACTGATCATGGAGAAAATATTAACCTAATAGGAAACAAGGTACAAATTTCAACAAAACTTTAAGAACAGGTTAAACGGTAGATAATATGATTGGAACCTCGGAGACAAAATTTAGTGTTTGGCCAATTATAGTTTTGTTATATTTATATTATAATTATATTATGTTTGTATAGTTCTGTAATAGAACATGAATAATAATTGTAGCATTCTAGCAAATTACTTCTCCGCCGACAATGATGTGGTGTAGTGCTTGCTCTACCTCATTACGTCAATATTGAAGTATCTGTGATCAAGTGAGTCTGTGAAGTGTGTGTTCTTGGTGGTTGTTTTAGAGGGCCACACCTGTGTCAGTGGGAGCCTGGTCTCCCCACATCTGGTTGTTAATGTTATTGGGTGTATAGTATTTATTTGTTGCAGTATTTTTTCTTCATATATGGGTGATCTCTTTTGTATAATGTTAGATATATATAAAATTTTTAATCGTTGATGTTAGGGGTATAGCTATTGTTTTGTTGCCAAATTGATTTATTTGATTTATTATTAATGTCTATTTATGATTTATTTTGTTATGTACGTTTGTTATTATTACCGTTAGTTTATTGTTGTTGTAATGTGTATATTTGTTGATTTTTTTATCAACTGTTATGAAATTGTTATGTTGATTGCTGTTATAGTTGTTTCTTATTTGTTATTGTTGAACATTTTTTAGTTTTTTGGTATTGTCGTTTATTGTTAAAATGTTTTGTTGCCGTCTTGAACTATTGTTTGTAAACTTGTAAAATTGGTATGCAGAGTACAGTTGGAAATAAAATAAAAATAAATAAGAATTCAGTTTAAAGTCATATGTATAGATTGGGTTGTCTGTTAAAATAGAATTGAGTAGTTAATCCAGGTGCACTACGTTGTTGGGCGGATTGTGTCCTGATAGGGCCTAGATACAGCAACAACATATATAATAAAGCACATAGGAACACTTTAAGTATAAGGACATTGACGTGTGCCTCATGAGGTTCTAGTGACCTCAATGGAAACTGACCTATGCTCATACCAACTGTTGTGCATATTAGAACAAAATCCGTTGGACAAAAATATACATCATATTTAATATAAAATTCACTTTTTGTAGTTAACATTTCTCATAAAAAAAGAAGCAAGCCTAATAGATTTCATTTTATCACATTTCTTTGAGAATAAATAATTTATTACAATAATTAATGAGGTCATCTATAACTATATACACAATTAATAACAGAAAACAAAACATAAAAAAAGAAGAAAGAAGAACAGGAGGTGTGTGACAAAAATTGAACCTAAAAATCGTTCACTAAGGAAGGGAAGATAGAATATGAAAATCAGCCAACACTTAAACTATTACAATTTTACAATCTAATCTTGAAACCCATAATTATAGTACATATTTATATAAAATAAAAATAAAAACCATTTAGATTTTTTAATAATTAAGTTTTATTTGGTCAGTAAGCTATCAACTTCCTTCAACGCTTGACCATCGATATATACCACCCTAACAGTATATAGAACATCGATGCGCTGGACATGCACTGCGTCAGGTAATATAACACATGAGAACTGAACTCAACATTTAATGTTTTCTTTTATTTACAAGCCTAATTAGTTTGTAACTAACCACAATACTGGGCATTTCGTTTAGTATATTTACAAGCCTAATTAGTTTGTAACTAACCTTAATACTGGGCATGTCGTTTAGTATATTTACAAGCCTAATTAGTTTGTAACTAACCACAATACTGGGCATGTCGTTTAGTATATTTACAAGCCTAATTAGTTTGTAACTAACCACAATACTGGGCATGTCGTTTAGTATATTTACAAGCCTAATTAGTTTGTAACTAACCACAATACTGGGCATGTCGTTTAGTATATTTACAAGCCTAATTAGTTTGTAACTAACCACAATACTGGGCATGTCGTTTAGTATATTTACAAGCCTAATTAGTTTGTAACTAACCACAATACTGGGCATGTCGTTTAGTATATTTACAAGCCTAATTAGTTTGTAACTAACCACAATACTGGGCATGTCGTTTAGTATATTTACAAGCCTAATTAGTTTGTAACTAACCACAATACTAGGCATGTCGTTTAGTATATTTACAAGCCTAATTAGTTTGTAACTAACCACAATACTGGGCATGTCGTTTAGTATATTTACAAGCCTAATTAGTTTGTAACTAACCACAATACTGGGCATGTCGTTTAGTATATTTACAAGCCTAATTAGTTTGTAACTAACCACAATACTGGGCATGTCGTTTAGTATATTCAAATTGTTAATTACTTTTTATCTTGTGAAATAAACTTTTACTAATTCGTCATTTATAAGCATAACACTTACAATGGAAAATTGAAGAAAGGAAAACAGAAGTGAAGTGAATAATAGACAGCAAACCAAAGCACACAATTAACAGTAAACAACGGCTTAGAACGTGGGAGTGGAAGTGGGAGACAATTGATCGTAAACACGAAATTATTAACATAACAAGTACGTTAATAAAATACACAAGCAAAAACCTACACACAACAACAAGCACTAAAACTCTACGTGGAACCTATTGTAAACACTCGACTACTAAAATATAACTTGTCCTGTGATATGAAAGCATGGTGAAGAAAAATTATGAACTTCCTCTTTAAATTTACATATCCATCCATAATGTATTATTAAAGGTAACTTGGAATTGAAATTAAAACATAATTACCTACCAATGTCAATTGTGGTGTAATTGTAGCTATCTGTGATATAGATAACTTACAGATGTTTTCAAGCAAAATTAAATGATATCATGTGAAACAAGCTATAATGAAATCCATTACATTTTTTACCTGCAAAAATAAAATAAACGGAGCACAATAAAACTATCATTGGCGATATCAGTGAGCGGTTGTGGAGGAGCGCGGCACCAAGGTGAAGGCTACTCTTGCGCAAGTGCGTCGTCCGGGCCGTCGACCCCAGAGCAACGAGTTTATTATAATTACTATCTAACACACGGTAGTTACTCCGGCCGGCGGTTCTTATCTATTTTTACACCTCCGTCCGAGAATGCAGTCAGCCGATTCTCGAGATGAGTCAGAGGCTGGTCGGAGGCAGGAGCAGGATGTCCTGCCTTGTTCAGAGGGCGGCTAGTGCTGTTTATGGCAAAGCCTCAAAGGAGCTAATGCGATCCTTGAAGCACCTTAACACGAGGGTTGACCTCCACTAGCCAGAGCTAGGATGGCCTGCCTTGTTAAGAACTCGGCTAAGCCACAAAGGAGTTGACGCGACCCTTGGAGCGCCCCAACACGGTGGTCGATATCTACTGGGCAGGTCCAGGATGCCCTGCCTTTTTGGGAGGGAGGTTAGAGCTTTTTACAGCTAGGCCACAAAGGAGCTGATGTGATCTTAAGACTTTCTGTTAAGCCATCGATGCGTTGGCCTATCTCTACTAGTTAGAAACGAGTAGGGGAACTCTCACATCTAAAAGAGAAGAACCCTAAACGTCCTCTCAATCAATATATGCTGTGCCGAAGCACAATTTTGCGATCTCTCTCGGCTCGCCGTTCCCCTTTTGTTATATAGCGTATATTCGTTTTTTGAGAGCGTGTGTGTTGCGTTGGTCGCTGGCTGGTCGCTGGCCAGCCGATATTTTCTTCTCGTCGTCTCAGGCTGGGTCGGCGGCGCTAGTGACTCTTAGTCTTTTGTTGCTTTTTGTTCTTTCGTGACGGCAGGTTAACTACCTAGGGTAAGTTCATTGAAACTATTTTGTATGTTTTTGCCATATCCTTTAATAATGTTTATTGTTACTACATGTTTTTAAATGTAACTTAATTTCCTTTTAAATTGAACTACGATTCGTGGTAGATACCTGATTTTTTCTCCATTATAGGCTTACCTTTATCCGTGTAAAATTACTTCCTCAAGGAATTTTAACAGTTACTATTATTTTTTTTCTAGTTCCTTCATTTACCAGTTTCACTTTTTATTAATAAGCTTTAATTACTTTTGTTGTTTCCACTTTTTTGTAATTTATTGTGTCTTTGTGTAGCTTGGTAATTTTTCAGGTAGTCACCTGTATTGTAGGAAATTATGCACACTGACAAGTGGCATAAGATAATTAAAAAAAAAAAAACATGATTGATCTTTGTCATAAGTAATTATTTCTAACCGCACTGTCTTTAAAATTTCCAATTTGTACATTGTTTCTTTACAAAGTATTCACTTTCCTCTCCTCCCTTAGTTTTTCCCGTTTTACTAATACTTCGAAAATTTTATTATATTTTCTCTTTTTCTTTTTATAGCGGTGTTGTTTGGAGTCTACAAAATATTTACTGTTGTCTGACTTTGCAGCTTAACAGATCCAGGGTCCAGGTGGGTAGACGGACCATCTTGTAGTCATCTTGAGAGGGCGAAAAGGTCCTGACACAGCGATGGATCTTCGGGCTGGCCCTCTGTCGTCATTCCGGCCCAGTAGAGGCTGACACGGTACTCCCCAGTATCGTCGCTCGGCTTGTTCATTTAGTACGAAGAGTTTGGTCAAGAATGTCCATCAAGGTCAAGAATTTTGATTATCACGGCTTGTTTTGTGTGGAAGATTTCTATCTATTTTTGGGGACTCAGATCCTTTATGTGGAGAAGAATGTTGTTACCAAATGTTTACAATTTCATTTTTGTCTTCTATTACCTCCGTTCTTCTCCCACTTCCTTTCCTATTTTTAAATGTTTGAAAAGCGAGCTTATGGGGGGTTTTGCAATCTTAAGTCTTTCAATTAGGAACTGGATTCGATTTAGTTCGTAACTTACCCTAATCATTTAAACATTCTTTCTTCTTTTCTAAATTGGCCAAACACTAAATTTTGTCTCCGAGGTCCCTCTCTCATAATCATATTATCTACCGTTTATAACCTGTTCTTAAAGTTTTGTTGAAATTTGTACCTTGTTTCCTATTAGGTTAATATTTTCTCCATAATCAGTGCTTAAATGTTTAGTACTTCGTAATAGTATTTTGATAATTTTCTTTATTTTGTTGTTTCTATGAGGTTATGTTTTATTGTTAGTAATTCGTTTTCTTGCTATTTGATTAGTTGTAATTGTTGTGTAAGTTTTATTTTTTATTGTTAAATAATTTGGAGCTCTAGAATGTCACTAGGAAGTTAGAATAATTGTACTCTCCTTTTGTTTTTATTTTGTTGTTTTTTTAAGCATTGAGACCAAATTTTAACTTTTTCTTACCTTTATTATAACTCTTTACCTACTACCAATAGATTTTTATTTAAATCTTTTTACTACAGTAACTCTGATTACTTTATTTTAATATTACTTTAATTGTTTTTTTACTTTTATATTTAACGCTTTTGGCAGTGAACAATATTTTCCGATTAAGTTTTTGTTTTCTTCCCATATGAGTTGGTGTGTTGTCTTCCACCCTCGGTAGGTCTCAGGTGTATGTGAAGGTGGGTCTCAGTATGTCATTCTTATGAAAATTACAACTTTAAAAGTCATGTATCTGAGGAAATTTTTAAATTTAAAGTAATTTGCTAGAGTGCTACAATTATTATTCATGTCCTATTACAGAACTATACAACATGTAATTGGGCTAGATTTCAGTTAATACTTCCAGTTATAAAATGTTTTTACAGTCCAATTCCTTATACTGTATGAGCTTTTTTCTCTGCTACCTTCTCGTACTAACAATTTATTGGACGGCTAGATCAGAATGAGAAAAGTCGACGAAGAAACGTTAATTTAGATATTACATATTGGACACTTAAAACAAACTAGCGATGAATAAAACATAATGTACAATGTAAAATACGACAAATGAAACTAAAAACTCTAACCCTGTGATCAAATGTAGGATGTACGATTGACTTAAATCTGTCATCTAAAACTAAAGCACGATTAAACCTGTGATCAACTCACTCAACGGATATCTATGTTAATGTATCCACACCCTACAGGCAGCACAAATAAACCTGGCAACCAACTCACTCATCTTAACGGGTGGGTAAGTTGCTAGAGCCATGCCTCCACAAATAAACCTGGCCATCAACCTCCTTAACGTGTATGTATGTTACGGTATCCACGCTCTGCTGCCAGCACAAATAAACCTGGCAACCTACTCACTCATCTTAACTGGTAGATAAGTTGCTATAGCCACGCCTCTACAAATAAACCTGGCCATCAACCCCCTTAACGTGTATGTATGTTACTGTATCCACGCTCTGCTGCCAGCACAAATAAACCTGGCAACCTACTTACTCATCTTAACTGGTGGATAAATTGCTATAGCCACGCCTCCACAAATAAACCTGGCCATCAACCCCCTTGACGTGTATGTATGTTACTGTATCCACGCTCTGCTGCCAGCACAAATAAACCTAGCCATCAACCCCCTTAACGGGTATGTATGTTATTGTATCCACGCCCTGCTGTCCACACAATTAAACCTGGCCATCAACCCCCTTAACGTGTATGTATGTTACTGTATCCACGCCCTGCTGTCCACACAATTAAACCTGGCCATCAACCCCCTTAACGGGTATGTATGTTATTGTATCCACGCCCTGCTGTCCACACAATTAAACCTGGCCATCAACCCCCTTAACGGGTATGTATGTTACTGTATCCACGCCCTGCTGTCCACACAATTAAATCTGGCCATCAACCCCCTTAACGGGTATGTATGTTATTGTATCCACGCCCTGCTGTCCACACAATTAAACCTGGCCATCAACCCCCTTAACGTGTATGTATGTTATTGTATCCACGCCCTGCTGTCCACACAATTAAACCTGGCCATCAACCCCCTTAACGTGTATGTATGTTATTGTATCAACGCCCTGCTGTCCACACAATTAAACCTGGCCATCAACCCCCTTAACGGGTATGTATGTTATTGTATCCACGCCCTGCTGTCCACACAATTAAACCTGGCCATCAACCCCCTTAACGTGTATGTATGTTACTGTATCCACGCCATGCTGTCCACACAATTAAACCTGGCCACACACCCCCTTAACGGGTATGTATGTTATTGTATCCACGCCCTGCTGTCCACACAATTAAACCTGACCATCAACCCCCTTAACGGGTATGTATGTTATTGTATCCACGCCCTGCTGTCCATACAATTAAACCTGGCCATCAACCCCCTTAACGTGTATGTATGTTACTGTATCCACGCTCTGCTGCCAGCACAAATAAACCTGGCAACCTACTCACTCATCTTAACTGGTGGATAAGTTGCTATAGCCACGCCTCCACAAATAAACCTGGCCAACAACCCCCATAACGTGTATGTATGTTACTGTATCCACGCTCTGCTGCCAGCACAAATAAACCTGGCAACCTACCCACTCATCTTAACTGGTGGATAAGTTGCTATAGCCACGCCTCCACAAATAAGCCTGGCCATGACCCAACACTTTGATGGATCTTGACGGATGGATAGGTAGGTCACCCCGCACAAAATACATCCAACCGCCAACCCAGTATGGCATTTTGAGTCTTGGCCGACTCTCCCAACCAATCGTAGGCACCAGCTTCGATTGATTAAAAGAGAACTATGCATCTTCGGTATGAAGATTGGCTAACACCAGCTTATTGCATGTGGTAAACGCTCCAATTACCGGAAAACAACTTCACTTATCCGATAAAAATTATATTAATAATAGTTACTGCCAATGTCCCGAAAAACAACGTAACATATAAGTACCTAAGTCAAACTAAGAAATCATTTTATTTGGAAACTGCAATTCGAATTCTGAGATTCTGACAGGTAAACCGTTAATTTTGGCTGTCTGCCGGTCCGAGGCAGGTTCGGCGGATTACGACTTGAACAACGGCATCTCATTCGAAAAATCCACCATATGACAAATATTTGAAACGAACTGGACTAACGGGAGATTGGCGATTCGCAACGAAATGCAATCGGTGGAAACCCGTTTGATCGGCAGTCGCGGAAGACAAAGACTGTGGGTTCGACGACCTTGGTCGTTATCCTGGCATGGCTATAAATAGACCGCGAATGCTCCTAGTTAGGGGATATTTTTAGTCGCCATGTTGGCATGAAGGAATTTGCCGACAGAACACGTTTTGATCACGTGAAAAACGCAGAGAATCGCTGCTAGTTGGATGCTGCGAGAGTCACTGCGTCAGGACATTTCTAGCCTTTCCTTGCACTCAGGGCTCGTGGAGCTGGCGTGGGCTGTCCCATCTCTCTCTGTAGATGGAACAAGCTGTTGGCGATTGTAGAACATGTCAAACACCCTCAAAATTAAAAGCAAACTGTATGTCTCGTCTACATAAAAGTTCCTTAAATATGAATATAAAACCTGGTCGACAGTCCTTGCTTTTCTGCGGGGTGGTTCACTATGCTTGCTTACGCTTGCCTTTGTGTTTATGCTAAGCCATCACAAATCAATCAAATCCACTTATTAATCATAATACAAATTATGTTTTGAACGTAGTCATGTCTTTATTATTATACATATTTGTTGTATTATTGAGAAAAAAACGTTCTTAAACAACTAGAAAAGCATATACATATAATTTTAAGCCTTAGAAATACATTGACCTACAATCTCCAGATAAATAGTTGTCTGTAAGTTTCAATTAATCAATTAAAAATGATTTTAGTTTTTTTTTTTTTTTACAATTGATTGATGGAACGGACTTTATATTAGAAGATAAATGATTACTGCGTGCAAATAAAATTATACTTATATAGCCATGTGTTGGGGCATGTTTACGTTTTTTCCCTACTCGTTTAGGAATAAAATTTTGATAAATTCTATTTAAATGTGTTTCTATGATACAATAGTTAACTTCCCTTCAAACTTCATGAAAATCTGTTCAGTGGTTCCGGAGATTTCATGATAAGTAATTACAAAATTTATTTCAATATTATTCTATACTATATTAAGGTTTCCATTTTTCTTTTTTTTTATATTATCCTAAATTTCATAGCCGTAATAATAAAACATTTTACTTATAAGAAAGTTGAGAATTAACTGACAAATATAATTTACAAGGCCACCAGTGCCTCCTTGATGTTAAACGGGTTAAAGAATATTAAAAACTGAAATTTACAGGAATTCAATCTATCAAGGTCCAAAATAAAACTCTAAATTGTATGAATTCCTTCATATTTTATGCTTTGTGTGTATAAAAAGGTTCGCACAACTAACAGGAATGACATTCAAAAGTGGACGTGTTCAATAGCCTTGTAGGAGCGGCCCATGAAGTGTTTACACTTGCTACGGAACCTAGATATTGAAGTCTGTAAGCGGATTTATCCCACGAAACATCTTGAGTAAGGAAGAAGATAAGATGGATTGATTACATTCGTTATAAAGATTAAGGGCCAGGAAGGTGGGAAAATATCATAAATAATCTCCGCTTCACTGGCCTTTAAAGATCCAATGTATTTATCCCACGAAACATCATGAGTAAGGAAGGAGATAAGATGGATTGATTACATTCGTTTTAAAGTTTAAGGGCCAGGAAGGTGGGAAAATATCATAAATAATCTCCACTTCACTGGCCCTTTAAGATCCAATGTATTTATCCCACGAAACGTCTTGAGTAAGGAAGAAGATAAGATGGATTGATTACATTCGTTTTGAAGTTTAAGGGCCAGGAAGGTGGGAAAATATCATAAATAATCTCCACTTCACTGGCCCTTAAAGATCCAATGTATTTATCCCACGAAACGTCTTGAGTAAGGAAGAAGATAAGATGGATTGATTACATTCGTTTTGAAGTTTAATGGCCAGGAAGGTGGGAAAATATCATAAATAATCTCCACTTCACTGGCCCTTTAAGATCCAATGTATTTATCCCACAAAACGTCTTGAGTAAGGAAGAGGATAAGATGGATTTATTACATTCGTTTTGAAGTTTAAGGGCCAGGAAGGTGGGAAAATATCATAAATAATCTCCACTTCACTGGCCCTTAAAGATCCAATGTATTTATCCCACGAAACGTCTTGAGTAAGGAAGAAGATAAGATGGATTGATTACATTCGTTTTGAAGTTTAAGGGCCAGAAAGGTGGGAAAATATCATAAATAATCTCCACTTCACTGGCCCTTAAAGATCCAATGTATTTATCCCACGAAACGTCTTGAGTAAGGAAGAAGATAAGATGGATTGATTACATTCGTTTTAAAGTTTAAGGGCCAGGAAGGTGGGAAAATATCATAAATAATCTCCTCTTCACTGGCCCTTTAAGATCCAATGTATTTATCCCACGAAACGTTTTGAGTAAGGAAGAAGATAAGATGGATTGATTACACTCGTTTTAAAGTTTAAGGGCCAGGAAGGTGGGAAAATATCATAAATAATCTCCACTTCACTGGCCCTTTCAGATCCAATGTATTTATCCCACGAAACGTCTTGAGTAAGGAAGAAGATAAGATGTATTGATTACACTCGTTTTAAAGTTTAAGGGCCAGGAAGGTGGAAAAATATCATAAATAATCTCCACTTCACTGGCCCTTTAAGATCCAATGTATTTCTATCACTTCAGAGGTTTTATTAATACAAGTATCAGCTATTTATGTTTAAACCAATGTAAACATCACGTATTTTCAGTGTTAATTAAAACACCTCATCCTTTTTTTTAAATGGTAAAAAATTTTCTTAAAAAACAACTTTTGTCTTGTTGATTTTATTAGTAAAAGTTTCATACTGATGTTAACGTAATACGAGGTGTCACGAGCGCAGCGAGTGATAGTTACTACCAACCGGCTTTGCCAAGATTGAAGGGCGAGGTTGGCACGCGAATCTCGAAGCGTACAGGGGTGTCCCCTAGTTTATTTTATTTTTAATTACCTTACATTTTCATAAAGTGCATCTAAAAATATCATAATTACAAAAGTACAGTATAATAATGCTGTTAAACAAGGTTTGAAATGCTTATTGGAATCTACGACATTTTCTACAGCAATTATATTTCAAAAACTCACCATTTATCACTGATATACGCTTAACATTCAAGCGTTTAACAAAAGGCAAATAACTGGACAACATACTGCAGATCAATCTTTTCTGGTGTTTGTTTCCATCGCATCCCATCCATTCATTTCTAACACTTAAAAGTGAGTTGTGATAGCGTTTGCATCACCTAAGGAGTTTTGGAGATTAACCTCCTCCATGGGGAAGATACAGTACTCAGGTATACAGTCACCATACAGTCACCAATGTTGTTGTCGTCTACGAGTGATCAATCTGTCCTGTCATTCGTGTCTATCAGCTGGGCCCTGGGACCGTTAAGGCTCCCTCTGGGCAACACAAAGACCGAGATCTTATCTCGTCGATCACTCCCATCAGCGGGTGTTCCTCACAAAGGATCAGCTGATCACCACATTACTCAACTTGTCGACGTCAACACGAGCTCGCCATCATCAGCGTAGAAGTGTTATGATGAACAACGTAGAGCAAGGTTTGGTGTCATGATGGTACATAGACTTATCGATGTAAATGACAATATATTTTTGGAACAAATTCAAGACGAACGACTTACAATAATTCAAGGCCCCACCTACTCTTAACAAAGACTTCAAATAACTAAAAATCCCGCTCTTACGAACGACTTACAATAACTCAAGGTTCTGCTCTTACGAACGACTTACAATAACTCAAGGTTCTGCTCTTACGAACGACTTCCAATAACTCAAGGTTCTGATCTTACGAACGACTTACAATAACTCAAGGTTCTGTTCTTACAAAAGACTTACAACACCTCAAGGCCCCGATATTACGAACGACTATCAATAACTCAAAGTTCTGTTCTTACAAAAGACTTACAACACCTCAAGGCCCCGATATTACGAACGACTATCAATAACTCAAGGTTCTGTTCTTACAAAAGACTTACAACACCTCAAGGCCCCGATTTTACGAACGACTATCAATAACTCAAGGTTCTGTTCTTATAAAAGACTTACAACACCTCAAGGCCCCGATATTACGAACAACTATCAATAACTCAAGGTCCCGTTCATACAAAAGACTTACAACACCTCAAGGCCCCGATATTACGAACAACTATCAATAACTCAAGGTTCTGTTCTTACAAAAGACTTACAACACCTCAAGGCCCCGATATTACGAACAACTATCAATAACTCAAGGTCCCGTTCATACAAAAGACTTACAACACCTCAAGGCCCCGATATTACGAACAACTATCAATAACTCAAGGTCCCGTTCTTACAAAAGACTTACAACAACTCAATGCTCCGACCTTACGAACGACTCTCAATAACTCAAGGTCCCGTTCTTACAAAAGACTTACAACAACTCAATGCTCCGACCTTACGAACGACTCTCAATAACTCAAGGTTCTGTTCTTACAAAAGACTTACAACACCTCAAGGCCCCGATATTACGAACGACCATCAATAACTCAAGGTCCCGTTCTTACAAAAGACTTACAACACCTCAAGGCCCCGATATTACGAACGACAATCAATAACTCAAGGTCCCGTTCTTACAAAAGCCTTAAAACACCTCAAGGCCCCGATAATACGAACGACCATCAATAACTCAAGGTCCCGTTCTTACAAAAGACTTACAACACCTCAAGGCCCCGATATTACGAACGACTATCAATAACTCAAGGTCCCGTTCTTACAAAAGCCTTAAAACACCTCAAGGCCCCGATATTACGAACGACCATCAATAACTCAAGGTCCCGTTCTTACAAAAGCCTTAAAACACCTCAAGGCCCCGATATTACGAACGACTATCAATAACTCAAGGTCCCGTTCTTACAAAAGACTTACAACACCTCAAGGCCCCGATATTACGAACGACTATCAATAACTCAAGGTCCCGTTCTTACAAAAGCCTTACAACACCTCAAGGCCCCGATATTACGAACGACTATCAATAACTCAAGGTCCCGTTCATACAAAAGACTTACAACACCTCAAGGCCCCGATATTACGAACAACTATCAATAACTCAAGGTCCCGTTCTTACAAAAGCCCTAAAACACCTCAAGGCCCCGATATTACGAACGACCATCAATAACTCAAGGTCCCGTTCTTACAAAAGACTTACAACACCTCAAGGCCCCGATATTACGAACGACTATCAATAACTCAAGGTCCGTTCTTACAAAAGCCCTAAAACACCTCAAGGCTCCGATATTACGAACGACCTATCAATAACTCAAGGTCCTGTTCTTACAAAAGACTTACAACACCTCAAGGCCCCGATATTACGAACGACTATCAATAACTCAAGGTCCTGTTCTTACAAAAGACTTACAACACCTCAAGGCCCCGATATTACGAACGACTATCAATAACTCAAGGTCCCGTTCTTACAAAAGACTTACAACACCTCAAGGCCCCGATATTACGAACGACTATCAATAACTCAAGGTTCTGTTCTTACAAAAGACTTACACCTCAAGGCCCCCATATTACGAACGACTATCAATAACTCAAGGTCCCGTTCTTACAAAAGACTTACAACCACTCAAGGCCCCGATATTACGAACGACTTACAATAACTCAAGGCCCCGTTCTTACAAACGACTTACAAAAACTCAAGGCCCCGATATTACGAACGACTTTCAATAACTCACCTCCCAAATTCTTAAGAACGAGTCACGATAGCTCAAAGGCCCTCTTTTAGAGGGTTGCTGAGCGTATATACTACCACCTTAGTAAAAAGAATGAGTGAATAGAGAAATTGCAGATAAATACATTAGCTTAGTACTTTCTACCTTTTTGAATTACCCCAATTATTTGGATGTTCAGTAATGGATTTATAATCATTATATTTAACAGTGTTTTTAGACCAATTATTAAACTTAATAAAAATGAATCATTTACTATTCAACTAGTCAACGAATAATAATTGTTATTTCCTTAAATCAAATTCTGTTTTTGATTAGTTTTTTATTTATATATTTTTTATTTTAAATAAAACTTCACTTGTAGTATAGTTATTGATTTGGAACAAAAAGGTTTTTATTATTTTCAAAAAAAAAAAAAAAAAAAAAAAAAAAAAAACTGGCCAGTTCACATCGGCCTGCAGGCTTTTGCGTGATTTTTATCCAACGAGTGAAGTACCGACCGTTGGCTCAATGGGGATTCGAACCTTGGACACTGCCCTCACAGTCCGAAGCATTAGCCACTGAGCCACCACGCCGGCAACTAGTTAACACTTTCTTACTGATTTTGCATTTTAATGGTTCATATTTTCCAAGAGAATTCCACTGTACAGTTTTGCATTAAGTTTATGGAATTCTTCATTTCACAGTAAAATAATTTATTATAACAAAGTTAATAACCACAATATGTAATGGTGAGTTTAAAATACAAGTCTATTAAAGCTCATAAGGCACTATGAAAACAACACCATTTACTACGTAGAAAATATTAAATACAATATCATAAAACAACACTTAAACACCTTGACTCAAATAGTTTATTTGACATATGTCGTGTTCACACTCCAGTTGTCTTGATGGTAGGAGCCTTTTCGTGTAGCCGTATTGCGTATAGCAGATCGAAGGCGCGCTTCGACAGTTGACGATCGCTTACTACGGTCGACATCATCATGTCGAAAGGAATGAATGGCCGTATGAATGTCACATTTTTATGTTACAGCCTTATGTATGATTTTAATGTATTTATAAGATATTTTACATTGAAGTTTGTGATATCATTTATACTGGTTCTTTAAGCAATAAATCTTATTATTATTATCTTTTTACTTGTATGGTACTACAGTATAATGGTTGGTAAAATGTACACTTTATAATATACTAACGAAAACTACTTTACAATTAAAAGCTGTACATTTCCCGGTGCTTGAATTAATTAGAAAAAATATGTCCAACAAAATGTACCATAATATTTATACAATTTGTACTTATATATTGTAGTATACTTGCTTGGTCTGATGTTTACTTACATTGAATAAAAAAAATTAAAAAACACTTGACACTCCAAAATAAGCTGGTCTTTTGAGCACATCATGCGAACTACCACTGAGTCGCTAATAGAATTACACTAATTACAATTATATTCATATTGTAATCGGAATATTTGTGTCATTAATTCGGTTATTGTGGTCTGCTACTGCAGCTGAATTAAACTGCATTATATTTACATTGTACTACACGATGAGCCACAAAAACAGCTGGTAATTTGAGACCCAAAATTTAACATTGGATGAAAAATCAATCTGCGTGCTTATAAAATCAATGAAACCACGCAATATTAAAAGATAATATTTTTTTTCACAACACTACTATGAGTTTAGCTGTTTTCGTTATGTGTTTACAACCTGCGAAACATCATATTTTCAGCAGCTGTCTATTGTTTACTACCGAAAGTAACATTGTTTACAACCGAAAATTTTCCACAGTCAACAACACCTGTTTTTATTCCGTAGTGTAGTGAAATAGTATATTTCATAACAAGAGTGGAAAGTGGGCTTTCGCATGTTCGAGACCATATGTTTGAAGTGCGAGACTTGTCGAGCACTTCAATTGGTCGAGAACATACAAAACACTTTCACTCGAGTTTTGAACGATACTTTTCACTACACTACGGAATAAAAACAGGTGTTGTTGACTGTGGAAAATTTTCGGTTGTAAACAATGTTACTTTCGGTAGTAAACAATAGACAGCTGTTGAAAATATGATGTTTCGCAGGTTGTAAACACATAACGAAAACAGCTAAACTCATAGTAGTGTAGTGAAAAGTATCGTTCAAAACTCGAGTGAAAGTGTTTTGTATGTTCTCGACCATTCGAAGTGTTCGACAAGTATCGCACTTCAAACATATGGTCTCGAACATGCAAAACCCCACTTTCCACTCTTGTTATGAAATATACTATTTAATAATGTTTATTTAGTATTTCATACATTCATTTCATTGTTTTCATTGCAAAATGGTAGAAACAATTCTTCGAACTTACATACCCTCCTTAAAAGTAACACTGGAAGTAGTTTAAACTTACTCCAGACTAGCTAAAACTTTAATTCGGAAATTTTTATAAATTAAACAAATTGTGAAACTTCCAAGTTTGTTACTTATATACTAAATTAGATTTCCATTGTTATATTACATACAACATACTGGTTTGACTTATCTTAAATCATATAATCATAAATCTTCGCAAATATTACAGTTTAAGTAGCAGCCAATGATGTAAAAGAATTGTAATAATTTATTTCTCACCATGGGGCCTATAACAGTAGATGATTGGTAAAGTTTATTATTGTTCATATTGTGTTTTACTTACTCCTGCCGCATCGTGAGGCACGACAGGCGCCGTCCCAGTGACGTCACACGGAAACAATCATCACACAACCATGACTCAGAGCCAAGGTGAGATGTCCTTGAACGCCATTTATATATCTGCCATAAGATCATGACAGATGCTGACTAAAAGGAAATCGATAAATGTGGGATATAAAGAAGGAAAGATCACAAGAATCGTAGTCCGATTTCAAGACATCAACATACTTTAGACCACTTTTATACATTAATAATGATACAAATCATTTATTACCAAAAGCTATTTTAAAAATTGCATAAATTATAATAAAGTAAAATCATTGCATATTACTTTTCCAGGCACAATCTTGTTTCTCTACATTGCTGCTTTATTTTGATTAAATAAATAACTTTTATAAGTATTTTTTAATACTTTTTTTTCAAAAATTGAATCCTCAATATTTTCCCTTATTTTCTTCTGCAGACCATTAAATATCATGTGGATTGTTAAAGTGTTCACTGTGCGTGTATGGGTGGGCGGGTGGGTCACTATCACTGTACGTGTATGGGTGGGCGGGTGGGTCACTATCACTGTGCGTGTATGGGTGGGCGGGTGGGTCACTATCACTGTGCGTGTATGGGTGGGCGGGTGGGTCACTATCACTGTACGTGTATGGGTGGGCCAATACAACTGTAACCTAACCCACCCGCCCACCCATACACGTACAGTGATAGTGACCCACCCGCCCACCCATACACGTACAGTGATAGTGACCCACCCGCCCACCCATACACGCACAGTGATAGTGACCCACCCGCCCACCCATACACGCACAGTGATAGTGACCCACCCGCCCACCCATACACAAACAGTGATAGTGACCCACCCGCCCACCCATACACGCACAGTGATATATACAGTGTAAATACCACTGTACGTGTATGGGTGGGCGGGTGGGTCAATACCACTGTACTTGTATGGGTGGGCGGGTGGGTCAATACCACTGTACGTGTATGGGTGGGCGGGTGGGTTAACAAACATATTTCTACACTAGTGATTTTAACAGGCGGTGCTTCTTTCATTTGAGTGTGTCGTAGCGTCAGTCTGTTGTGTGGTACTCCGCTTTGTACAACTACTTTTTACTTAAAGCAATACCACTTTACTTGTATAGGTGGGTGGGTGGGTCAATACCACCGTGCATGTACTGTCACTGTACTTGTATAGTGGGCGGGTGGGTCAGTACCACCGTACGTGTATAGGTGGGTGGGTGGGTCAATACCACCGTGCATGTATGGGTGGGTGGGAGGGTAAATACCACTGTACGTGTATGGGTGGGCGGGTGGGTGGAGATCTACAGTGTACTAGTTTACCAAGGTTATCAGGTATACTGCTTTCCTTTCATTTCCACTAAAATCCTAGGCCTAGTGCCCCAAATTGAACATGAAAATGTCATATATGTGTTCACAATTCACACATAACTAGGGGTATGCGATGCAGCGATGAGATTCAAAGAATTTCGATTCGATGCGATGTAACTTGATTTGATGCATACTTAAAGAACTTAAGGTTTTTATTAAGTTTTAAAAGTGATTGAGTGATAAAACTACTGTTTATTAAGTAAACAGTAGTTCACTTAATACTATTTGGTAAGGTGTATGAAACTGGTGCAATCTCATAAATTATATTTTTCAGTAAATGTACAGTGTGTGTGAGTGAGTGTGTGTGTGTGTGTGTGTGTGTGTGTGTGTGTGTGTGTGTGTGTGTGTGTGTGTGTGTGTGTGTGTGTGTTTTTTTTTTTATTAGCTTGTGTGGAGATATATAATAGCTTGTGTGGAGATATTTAATAGCTTGTGTGGAGACATTTAATAGCTTGTGTGGAGATATTTAATAGCTTGTGTGCAGATATTTAATAGCTTGTGTGGAGACATTTAATAGCTTGTGTGCAGATATTTAATAGCTTGTGTGGAGACATTTAATAGCTTGTGTGGAGATATTTAATAGCTTGTGTAGAGACATTTAATAGCTTGTGTGGAGATATTTAATAGCTTGTGTGGAGACATTTAATAGCTTGTGTGGAGACATTTAATAGCTTGTGTGGAGACATTTAATAGCTTGTGTGCAGATATTTAATAGCTTGTGTGGAGACATTTAATAGCTTGTGTGGAGATATTTAATAGCTTGTGTGGAGATATTTAATAGCTTGTGTGGAGATATTTAATAGCTTGTGTGGACATATTTCATAGCTTGTGCGGAGACATTTAATAGCTTGTGCGGAGACATTTAATATCTAGTGTGGAGACATTTAATAGCTTGTGTGGAGATATTTAATAGCTTGTGTGGAGATATTTAATAGCTTGTGAGGAGATATTTAATAGCTTGTGCGGAGATATTTAATAGCTTGTGTGGACATATTTCATAGCTTGTGCGGAGACATTTAATAGCTTGTGCGGAGACATTTAATATCTTGTGTGGAGATATTTAATAGCTTGTGTGGAGATATTTAATAGCTTGTGTGGAGATATTTATTAGCTTGTGTGGAGATATTTAATAGCTTGTGTGGAGACATTTAATAGCTTGTGCGGAGACATTTCATAGCTTGTGCGGAGACATTTAATAGCTTGTGCGGAGACATTTAATATCTAGTGTGGAGACATTTAATAGCTTGTGTGGAGATATTTAATAGCTTGTGTGGAGATATTTAATAGCTTGTGTGGAGATATTTAATAGCTTGTGTGGAGATATTTATTAGCTTGTGTGGAGACATTTAATAGCTTGTGTGGAGATATTTAATAGGTTGTGTGGAGATATTTAATAGCTTGTGTGGAGATATTTAATAGCTTGTGTGGAGATATTTAATAGCTTGTGTGGAGATATTTAATAGCTTGTGTGGAGATAATTAATAGCTTGTGTGGAGACATTTGATAGCTTGTGTGGAGACATTTAATAGCTTGTGTGGAGGATATTTAATAGCTTGTGTGGAGATGTTTAATAGCTTGTGTGGAGACGTTTAATAGCTTGTGTGGAGACGTTTAATAGCTTGTGTGGAGACATTTAATAGCTTGTGTGGAGATATTTAATAGCTTGTGTGGAGATATTTATTAGCTTGTGTGGAGATATTTAATAGCTTGTGTGGAGACATTTAATAGCTTGTGTGGAGACATTTAATAGCTTGTGCGGAGACATTTCATAGCTTGTGCGGAGACATTTAATAGCTTGTGCGGAGACATTTAATATCTAGTGTGGAGAGTTTTAATAGCTTGTGTGGAGATATTTAATAGCTTGTGTGGAGATATTTAATAGCTTGTGTGGAGATATTTAATAGCTTGTGTGGAGATATTTAATAGCTTGTGTGGAGATATTTAGTAGCTTGTGTGGAGATATTTAGTAGCTTGTGTGGAGATATTTAGTAGCTTGTGTGGAGATATTTAATAGCTTGTGTGGAGATATTTGATAGCTTGTGTGGAGACATTTATTATAGCTTGTGTGGAGATATTTAATAGCTTGTGTGGAGGATATTTAATAGCTTGTGTGGAGATATTTAATAGCTTGTGTGGAGACATTTAATAGCTTGTGTGGAGATATTTAATAGCTTGTGTGGAGATATTTAATAGCTTGTGTGGAGATATTTAATAGCTTGTGTGGAGATATTTAATAGCTTGTGTGGAGATATTTAACAGCTTGTATGGAGATATTTAATAGCTTGTGTGGAGATATTTAATAGCTTGTGTGGAGATATTTAATAGCTTGTGTGGAGATATTTAATAGCTTGTGTGGAGATATTTAATAGCTTGTGTGGAGACATTTAATAGCTTGTGTGGAGACATTTAATATCTTGTGTGGAGATGTTTAATAGCTTGTGTGGAGATGTTTAATAGCTTGTGTGGAGATGTTTAATAGCTTGTGTGGAGATATTTAATAGCTTGTGTGGAGATATTTAATAGCTTGTGTGGAGATATTTGATAGCTTGTGTGGAGATATTTGATAGCTTGTGTGGAGACATTTAATAGCTTGTGTGGAGATGTTTAATAGCTTGTGTGGAGATGTTTAATAGCTTGTGTGGAGATATTTAATAGCTTGTGTGGAGATATTTAATAGCTTGTGTGGAGATATTTCATAGCTTGTGTGGAGACATTTAATATCTTGTGTGGAGACATTTAATAGCTTGTGTGGAGACATTTAATAGCTTGTGTGGAGACATTTAATAGCTTGTGTGGAGACATTTAATAGCTTGTGTGGAAATATTTAAAAGCTTGTCTGGGTTTATTTAAATAGAGTTTTGGTGCGTACAGGATATAATTAACGGGTTTTATTAAATTACTACTTTAATATATATGTATTGATCTTAAATGTTCGTAAATTAACCTGTTAGGAAATATATTTACACTATTCTTATTTTCTCTTCTTGAGTATAGTTGGTTAAATGTTTTATTTAATATCCCCAAAATATAACAGCATATTTCATATGAGGAAAAGTTAATTAATTAATGATATGTAATCAATAATATATTTATTGAACCTGCTTTTTGAAAATTTATAAAGAAAGCTCTATAGATATGTTGATTTTTACATTTCTTACACATTTAATGAATTTTAGAATTTCAATTGACATTAATAATTACAACTAAAAATTTAAGATGGTTTCTTGGACAGATTATTTGTTTGAAAGAAATATATTTCACTTATAATAATGTTTATTTTTCATACAAAATCCAACAAATTTTGTTTTTAAGAGATTTTTTAAAAAGATATTTTCATCATACGACTGTACAACATTGTTGTATTCAACTATTACCCTCTTAGCAAAGATCTGATTGATTCTTATTTGAAATTGATAAGGTTGTGTTATCAACATAAAGAAATACATTTTGAAAGTATGATATATGCAGATGCAGTGTTCGATATAAGATAATATAATACATTAGTTATCGAATATTTCCTTTTGAATCCGAATTGGTTTTGAAGTAATTAACAATTGTCGTCTAAGAACACATAGTCTTAGGTAAATTATTTTCAAAAACTTTACGAATAGAAGATAATATTCATATTGGCCGATAATTATTTAAGAATGAATAAATACATAAATAAATATATTTAGGGGTTTGCCACTTTTAAATTTATGTTTTACACTTTGCCTTGTTTTAGTTGTTCTGGAATGCTAATTTATTAAATATGTTAATAGCCTACATATTTAATACAAAATTTCATTCAGTAATTTTGTAGATATTCTATTAAAGCCATGTGACATTTTCTTAAACTTCTGTTACAGAGGTTGAACATACAAACATTAGTTTGAATAGTTTATATATTTACCATTTAATTAATAATTTACAGTTAAATTGGAGTAATTTTTACTTTAGCAAATATTTAAAAAATTAACACATAATAAAAACATTAAACCTACTTAGGTCAACATACAAATGAATAACGACAAATTTGAAATTTGACGTAATTTTAATTTTTTACGATCATTAAAAGTGAAACTTGAAAATGGGCAGTTTTGTTCAAATTCGGTTATTCACATTTTTTTTCGGACAGCAGCCACAAAAAAACCTTGTCTCCAAGTGGCTGGATTACAGCCTTACCTCATTAATCTTGTGGCTCGTTCTCATATGTCAGTCAATGCTCATTCACATTCTACCAATTCGTATTTTCATATCACATTCATTTACAATACATATTTGCTCATTCCAATTCATATTTGCTTATACATATTTATTCACAAATGAGAATATGAAGAATAAGAATTGAAATAGAGATTTGCTCATTAAAATTTACATTTGATATTTCACCATTTCATAATTATTATTATCTCTAGCATATTCAGTACATATGCCAGTACTCAATTCATAAATCAAATGCCAGTTAGCAAATACATTTTGGGGTAGTAATTGACTGTTACACTTTGAACAGCATTACAACCATAGTGATAGGTTTGGCAAACCTGAGACGCTCAGACTGTGTCCAGACAGTAGATAACTTTGATAACTTGGCAAACCAACATAGAGACAGTGGCAAAAACCGTCTCGTCAGCCTGACTTGAGGTTATCTGCGGGTTCACAAGACATGAGTTTCGGGAGAATTTACTGCTGTTATCTCCTAAAAGGTTTTGTAAGTAAACCAGGAACCTCACTATCTGGTGGGAGGATGAGGAACTTCCGGACTGCGTGTCGCACAGCTTTTACAGTTTTTGCACCATCTTATCTCGGCGATTTACCTTTCAGAGACTCAATCCTTCTGTCTGCCGCAGACGTAGGTCTGGCTATATTAGGAACGATGGGTAAATGGACTTTTAATGAATTTATTAGTTTGTGAGCGAATGTGATTTTTTGTTTACTAACCAGTTATGGCTAGTTATTACTTTTTGCATGCCTTAGAACGTATCACTGTCATATTGTTAAATTGTTTCACCTTGAACGTTACAGAGATAAAGATGTGAATTTATAAAATTAAAGTTTAATTTTGCATAGGAAGTAATGTGAATTTTTAACACTTTTTTAGTAACATTTATTTCAAAATTTTAATCTTTATCAATTATAATTTTAAACCCATAATTAATTAAACTTTAGTGATTAATATAGCACATTTTACTTACATTGTATCATACCTCAATTATTTATGCTAATTAATTTTACAGCCAATTACATTTTTTTAATAATTCATATTATGGGCATTTGTTAGATTTATACGAACATTTTTTATCCAAATACAAACACTTGATGAAGAGATACAAATACCAGTTACAAAACTACAAATATTTGTTACAGATGTACAAACCTTAGTTAGAAATCTACGAAAATTACTTACATATATAAACACAGTTGTTACAGATATACAAATGTACAGTAAGTTTCAGAAATACGAACAGTTATTGCAGATTTACGAACAATTGTTGACATTAATAATGGTCCTGAAGTTTATAGGGTACAATACGTTTATCTAGTTCATCAGTAGGCAAGCACTAACATTTGTCAGATGTTCACTATCTCCCTTCGTGTATTAAATATATTTCCGTTGCATACTATCTTCAATTAGTATGGTATTAGGATTCAATTTCAATGGTATTAGGAAAATAAATACCATAAAAAATGTGATGGTAGTCACCTGATATTTTTGAAGGTTCTACAGTTTCCCATAACACAGAAGGATGTTGTTTATATAAGTCGAACAACTACGCTAGATCCCATCGTAAAAATTGAAATCAAACCATGAACAAAAAATGATTTTTTAGTTTCAATTCTTTAAAACATTACAGCATTGTTGATATTAATATAATACGGTTCTGTATATCCATAAAATCCCCTCTACTTAAATTGTCGTAGTATATCAAGTTTATATATGATTTAAATTAATTTATGAGTCAATAAAGAATGGCATTTCCGTTGAAGTAATTTATGCTCTACCAGAACGTTAAATGTGATATAAATTATCAGCAATGATTGTTATATATTATGCTATTAAAAGCGCTTCGACCCCTGCCCCACAACACTTGAGTGAATATACTACACGGGTCAGCTGTTAAGATGCAAAGTAAGGTTAAGACTTGACAAATAACATAATTAGTGCTTGTAAAATCAAAATCAATATTCAAAGTCAACTGAGTATATTTTTCAAGTTATAATAATAAGTCCTTTATTTTTCTACCGTTTAAAAATGATCAATCAATCACAGAAACACAGGAACGTTCAATGTCGACGAACGAGGAATAAGGAGCAAACGGACAATATAGATCCTTGGCCGTCCGACACAACAAACCAATTTTAGGATTGTTCAAAAAACCGGAGCAGGCGCCGGGACCATCAGACTGGAGATTGGATTCTGTAATAGGACAGGGCAGAGCGCGACCAATTGAGGCAAAAAACAGATTGCCAATCGAGCAACCCCTTTTGTACGCGGCTGTTGACGCGCTGCAGAGCGTTGGCGGGGCACTCACCCTCCAAGTTCTAGGTAACGGATTCAAAGATCAAGTGCAATTATGTTTAATGTTGCATTATTGCACTTGATTCAGCAAAACAGCTGAACATTAAACTAACCCTATATAGTTTAATGTTCAGCTGTTTTCTACAGATTAGTTGACCATTCGTTATAACTGCTAACATAATTGTAACTTTTAAAATAAAAAAAATAACCTGGATCATAGACAGACATTATTACAAGAAAAAAGACATTTACGAGTGAAAAGGAATTATGAATGACGACTTAGATCATACGCTAGTAGATTGGCGTCTCCATGGGGCTATAGAGGGTTCCATCTGACCTGTGCCACCATTGGTATATCAGAAATGACTAAATACACAAGAAACTTTAAAGGGGTACTATAATCTGATTTCGAATAACCACCAAGTTTTTATTTCCAAATTTTGATGTCATTTTTTCAATATTGCTGCAAACTTTAAAAATGTTTATGCTAAACTAGTTTTCTTGCATTTTTCAATAGGACATATTTTAAGACTTTTTTCTTGACAAAAAATGTTTAACTCAGTTTTTAGATGCTGTGATACGCAGGACGTTTAGGTGTTTAACTACACAAATGTGGTTAGATTACAGAAATTGCCTGTTTTGTGAATGGGAAAAGATACCAAGAACACTCCTCCAAGTAAAAAAGTTCTAAATTTTTCATACATTTCAGAGATCGTTCTCATGAATAAAAGCAAGTCCGGGGAATTTTGCACTAAGCCAACGAGCTAAGAAGAAAGTGATTATATTTTTAGCGTCAAATTAATATAAGAATAAGTTGTTACTATCAGCCCAATTAATTGATTATATTTATGCCATTATCGTCGTCCGATGAGTAACCCACTATCTGCCTGACTACTATGGTCCCAAACATACATGGTAGGGGGTGTTAGAAAACTAGAAGTATGCATCTGTCCGTTGGGTATTAGCATACAGATTTCTCATCCAATTTGTTATGTAGCAAATTATCAGCTGTTTTGTGGTCTAATGTGGAGCGCTAGTGTAGTCCCACGTAATGCATTTTATCAACTGTAGTATCATAGCGTTTGTGTATGGTTAGTTTTAACACGTTTACGTACGTTCTTACACCATAAGCCCTAAGTACAACAGCAGACCAGTCTATTTCCTGGGGTATTGCCTCTTGCACTACATTCTAGTTCTTCAACATGTGTTTCTTGGAATGTAAGGATATCAACACTGTTTCCAGAGAAGACTTTACCTATACACTCACACCTCGCTCTACTCAGACTGTCAACATTCAGATAGCAAATATTCAAGACTATTTATTTAAAATGTTGACATCCTGAAATGTTGAAGGTACTGAAAATCGTAAATTTCTTTGTTGGTCTGACATATCTGGGAGTTCACAACTGTCAGAATAGAGTTAACAATCGTTTAGCTTCACCCAGGTTTAGGCCCTCAACGCACAACTTAGTTCATTAAGTTGAAGTTAGTCGTGCTCGCAGTGTTGGCGGATCAGTGATAAAACGTATGCGTCCGCAGGGCGGATGATGGTTTTAAGAGGTTAGTGTAAGAAAGGGCTATTGCCCACATTTCACTTCAATAAAGAATTATTTATATTCTATCTATATATTATATTTTCGTACTCAATTACAACAAATGTTTTAAGTAAATCGATTGGACATTTAGTTAAAGATTGCGTTCTAACAAAGAGAAATAGGAAGTATCCTTATCTCTGTGGTTCTAATAAATAAAAACGTTAAAGAAGAGCAATAAACTATAACCTTTGCAATAAAAGGCTCGATTTACATTACTTAGTTTCCTTGACCGTTGTCTCGGAGCACTAAAGGTCCGTTCCGCAGTACACGGGCGGCCTCGTGTGTTCGGTTTACACAGTGATTCATTGATTGTGTTGTTTAGGGTAGATAGATAGAAATATTTTATTGCGTAGTTACAAAATACATTGTATTGCAATCGTCAATTAAGCTGCTTGATTAAATATCTAAAATTTTGTCCATTCTTGCTACATCGAAATAACAGATATACATACAATTGTAAAATGCACTCCAATTCTCATTTATTCTAAATTTTCCCACTCTATCCTCTCTGTCGGTCAGCCAATTATAAGGTCTCCCAACTATGTGCCATGAACTCGTCTGTACTGTAAAATGCTTTTGAAATCAATGCAGTTTTCAGACGAGCTTTAAATGCCTTGGGCATTGCGGCACTTTTAATCGAATTTGGTAACTTGTTGACAAACTGAACTCCTGCCTGTGAAGGCAATCGTTCTTAAGCTACCGTCCTGTGTCTGCCAGTACGGTAGTTTTCCCTACCTCTAGTGTTGTACGAGTGTATTTCGCTACCTCTTACGGGTTCGCATTTTGACATGAAAAACATTGATGTTTCCAAAATGTAGAGGCAGGGAAGCGTCAACAGTTTAAGATTTTTGAATGCTGGCCTGCACGACTCTCTCCACTGCAGTTTTGCAATTATTAGGACCGCTTTTTTCTGCAAGGTGAACATTCTATAAAAGTGAGTGCTTGCACAACCTCCCCATAAGACTACTCCGTAGGAAAGGTGTGGGTATATTATTCCATAATACGCCGTCATCAGTACCTGAGTTGGGCAGTATTTGGACAGCTGTCTCAAAACGTAAATTCCTGAAGACAGCTTTGAGCAGACATTGTCGACGTGGATATTCCATATATCCACCCCTCGATATTCAACCCTCGATCGAGGTGTATTCCAAGGAATTTAGTCGACAGCACTTCTAAGACCTCGGTTTCGTCTAACATGACAGTTGGACTCAGTGCTGTGTCCATTTGTCGTAGGCAGAATTTTATGAAAGTTGATTTTGTTGGATTAGTTTTAAGACTGAGCTCATTGAAATGTTGGGTAGAATTATTTATCTCGGTGAAAGTCATGATTTCCAGTTCATTCTTTGATTCCGGGTACACTTGCACTTGCGCCTATACACTTACAGTGGTAAAGACCCACCTATTCATGCATAGTGATATTGGCCCACCAACCCACCCATTCATGTACAGTCATATATCGATACAGAACATATCCAGACTTTAAAGTGAACTCTACCTGTTTACGTAGAATAGAGCAAAGCTCTTTCGACCGAACACATACTCCATTAATCCGTGTACACTCTATAATACAGCTTTACTACCTTCTGTGTATCGGTTGTTTCATACTCCTAACGGAGAAAAGAGTAAATATTTAGCATACATTGTAGCTTAAGTTGGAAAAAATATTGTTTACTAAGAGCTTTCTTTTGATAAAACCTGATATATTTCCTTATTTTGTTTTTGGAAAATATGGGCGTAAACGATCTGGCGGACTTTCAAACGTTCGAATCACTCTTCGATTGGGTCACTTGCAACATATTACAAAATTTCATTATGCGATATATTTGTTAAACGCTTATTATGTGTAATTTTAATACTGTAGTGAATAATGTTAACTTATTGATACTTCATAGATATCTCAATAAAAAGTAACATTTCACATAAATCAATAGTTCATGTATGTAATAGATATCAAACTGCTCAGTGTGCATATCATAAAAAGTACGAACAAAAAGGCCTATGATGATTTTTAAAATTTCTATAATCGAACTCCTAATATTCCATTCAGTCACGTACTGTATTTTAATCAGTTATCTAAGATTAATTTATGTGTATTTGCAATGAATTCACGTTCTAACTGGCAACACCTGGGTACCAGCCTGATTTTTTTGCATCTTACTACGTCATGGTCCGAAATATCCCTTACATGAGATAGTTTAGGTAAGACCTGTAAAACCCTTTTCATCAAATAACCTAAGTGTATTACATAATAGTAACCCTATATCCTCAATGTGCCGTACTCAGTTTGCATGTTTTACAGTATTGTGACTTAAATGTGCAAACATGCACGTTGATTTTGCTAATGTTCTGTTACGTTGTCTAAGATGTACAAACAACAAAAAAATAAATGAAAGTGTCGGCCGTCCAACAATAGATCCACTGATGACCCCTCCTCCAAGGATGATGTGTGTCATCGTAATAGACGTCGTCCGCCTGCCACGGCCCCCGCAATTAGACGTACGCTGTTTTGACTCTGGGCTATTACTGCGTGACCTTGCAGCCCTGACATTGATGTTGCGCGTCACTTACGTGACTCTAGCCAGGATGCCAATAAATGATCGCAATTAAATTACATACCTTGTTGGATTTCGTTTTCCATTTCAAATAATTATCAATTGTTATTTTTTATTATTATTAATCATTATTTATATATTTATTTATTTTTTGTCAGAATGAACCAATAAGAAAATACATGTTCTGGTCTGAAAACCACGGTTTAAACTTTAGAACGCCATTAATGTGATAATGTATTTGGGCTATCATTATTCCTGTTTTCTTTATATTATATGCCATTCGCTAAACACTAACCAGTTAAATTAAAAATAAAACTTATGTACATAGTTTTTTCGTTGACATATGAACAGGGCAACCCAACCACAGATTTAATTTAGCATGATGAAACATTCGTAGGTAAACATTTTGATAAAAAAAGGATACATCCAATTAACCGTCGCGTAGTCATGTAACATTAGTGGGTTGTGTTCTAGAGGTCTGCTCATTGGTTGTCACTGGAATCCAGGTTGGAAGGTGGCTATGGATATAGCCTTTAAACATCCATGGTTGTAGTCAGTATTCGGATGCCCGCGTGAGAGTTTGAACTGTCAGGCTCGTCATTTAGAAGAAATGCATTCCAATAATACGTGGTTCGGACTCCACGTTCAGCAGTAGGTCCTTATTTTGTCCAGACTATTTGGCTATTTTTAATTGAATAGTTATAAATATCAGTCGACGTTCATCTATATTAATTCTAAGTGAAAGTCACCTATATATTTACGATCGACAACTTTAATGAGGATGTCATTGAAAAATACTCAGGAAACATTTAAAACGTATCCTTACAGCTCTGAAGGAGCAAGCATCACGTGGCCTTGTTACTGCTGCTCAGCCACACACACCACACCATCCCTTCGAAACAGATACTGACCACAGTAGTATATACCGGACATGTGGCTTTGTTACTGCCGCTCAGTGATCTCTACTAGTAGGACTTGGTTCGCAGCAGAAACTGACCACAGCAGTATATACCAGGCATGTGACCTTTTGGAATCACTCCTGACATAAGGAGAGGTTATCAACGTTCCCAACCCCTGGCCAAACTTGTTCCTGCACTAATACAAATATAATGTTAATAACAAAAATGCACATCTTAAATGTCGGCTCTAAAAGAGTTCCTCAGGTGCAGCAGCAAGGTCGACGACCTCGGCGGGTTCAGGGTCGGCGTGGCTGGGCTACCGCGATCTTGGGCGCACTGTACGTTACACAGAATACATACCACCCGGCAGCAGCAATGGCAGGCATGGTAATAGACTTAACATTTGAAGAATAACAAGGAAACAACAGCCAACGACGTTGTGTACAGAGATAGGTTACATTTATAGGTTTAGTCATTCCACAACTAACCTTGTGTCAAATAACTTACCCCTATGATATAAAATTAGTACAATAACAAGATACCTCAGACATACAAATTTACAAACTACATGACATTTTAAAAGTAAATATGTCAGTGAAGCGATTATTAGGAATAAATAAAACAAATACTAAGATGATTTTTTACTTGTATTTAGTTGTTTTAATTGTTTTATTATTCGACTTATTGTCAACAGGATCATTTCTAGTCTGACTTTCCTTTACTAAAAATATCGTTATTTATTTGATATTTCCAATGAGCCATTAACATTTTACCAAACCTAACATTTACGTTATATTTTAAGCCATATGCTTAACCTACAACTTAATATTGATTTTCACGCACATTTATAGTTACACATTTCCACAAAAATATTTAATCCTTACAGTTTATTTGTGAGTTAGGCATTGGATTATTGAAAATAGTAAACTGTTTGATATAATCCTCATTTTATTGCAATAACTATTTATACACAGCAGATATGTAAGTACCAAAGGGAATAAGTAAACTTCCATATGCCAGTTAGTTTCAAGTCGTAATACAATGAATAATCATTTAAATTTTCAGAACTTCAATAATGAAGTTCACATATTCAATGAAGTTCCTTAACCACAAACCTTCCTCTACATTTACAGTTATTTTATCTTAGCACACGACTTCATAAAAATGTAATACTGGCTTTTTTATATTCAGTATTGTACTCGGTTCTTGTTTCCTGCAATTAGTTACCATTTTACATGTTTTGGAAATAAAACGTAGAACAATAAATACAATTAAAACCTCATTATAATCAATGAATTATTCCCTATCTTAAATTGAACTGATGTAGTATAAGCCTACGTATAAACATTAAACATTTTGAAAATATTAAAATTGTAATTTAATACAGACTGTACAGTTGAGAGGAATATCAAATCAAAAGTATTCTTCTTCGTATGAATCCGAATATTCTTTTAAATTTTGGGAAAGTAAAAATTCATGTACAACTGCACAGTCAGTAAAATCAAAATGGAACAATTTGGAAAAACAATGTTTAAACGTTGATTTACGGTTAAAGATTTTGGTCAGAGTATATATAAAAATAAGGAAAATAATAATAGAGTGGAAATATCTTCAAAAAAACCCAGATGCCAGATATTTTGGGAAATATTTTATATTTCAAAACATAATGAGAGGAGCATCAAATTAATGATTAACTTGCCTGGGATCAAAATACGAGAAGAGGAGAGGTGGTTCTCATCGTAACTTCCTATTATGGCTTTCATTTTTTTATTATTTTTTTTACAAGTTGTTATTCACAGCAGTAATTTTGGTTTTTTCTTGCAACGTGCCCTTATCGTGATCTTACGATCATAATCAATTACATTCTACAATAGTTTATTTTTCCTGGAATTTTTTGTATAGTTATAGTCTCCGATAAGTAGTGGATATTATTTTATTTACTTAAGTCTTTTTTGTCTATCTAAGATTTATTTACTTTTCACGCCTTTACTTTTAAAAAAATATATGTTTCAACAAAAATTTGTACTATTATTTTTCATTTAGTAAAATTATAATATTTTATTTTGGATTGTATATTCATAATTAGTTATTGTCACATGTGTATAAATGTGTATTTTATGAATGGTGTTTATAAATCTGTATACAAGTTCATTTCGCTTTACTTCTTTTTCGCTACATAAATCAATTGCCTACCAATCAAGAGTGTATTTATTTATCTTTTTAATAAAGTCATTAGTTTATTTATTCATTAGCGATTAGTTCAGTTTGTGACAAAATAGGGGAGAGGGGTTGAGATCCTGGGATGTGGAGTTTCCTGTTTGCGAATATGTCTAAAGAAATAATTATTTTCTACTTATTGCAAGAAACTAGTCAGTTTGACTATTTATTGGTAAATGTTTAGTTAAAATTACTACATAACAATACATAAGTTACACCCTGTAAAAAACAAATATCAATTCAGACATATCAATTAATAAAACCACTATATTGAAATAATAATGTGTAGATCACGGCAATATATTTATAATTAAATCAAAACCACTAACAATGCTACAAACAATAACAAATATTGAATTTAAATTAAATCTCTAAAATATAAACCTTTTCTACTTCAGAATTTTCTACCATGTATCAATTATATTAAACAGTGAAAATATTAATTACGCATTTTAAAAAATCATTCCAGTTCTAAAATGGACAACAGTTAACCAACGTAGCCATCTTCATCTTGGCTACCATATTGTACATATTGTGACGCTCTCTTCCAGTTGACCTATTCTCTTTTCCTTTTCGTTCTCTGTAAGTTGAGGTCCATTCTATCATTCTTCTATCCGAAGCCTCAGCCTCCTACTTTAATATCTTAGTAAGTATGTGATTCTTGGGGAAATATCTAATTAAGATGGGCCATTGTCCATAACCACTCAAGCACAATTAAAAATTTGTTCGCTAACTGGACATATATTGGTCAGGTATTCGTATGTTCGCTAACTGGACATATATTCGTCAGGTATTTGTCTGTTCGCTAAATGAACATATATTGGTCAGGTATTCGTCTGTTCGCTAACTGGACATATATTCATCAGGTATTTGTCTGTTGGCTAACTGGACATATATTCGTCAGGTATTCGTTTGTTCACTAACTAGACATATATTGGTCAGGTATTCGTCTGTTCGCTAACTGGACATATATTCGTCAGGTATTTGTCTGTTGGCTAACTGGACATATATACGTCAGGTATTAGTCTGTTAGATAACTGGACATATATTCGTCAGGTATTCGCCTGTTCGCTAACTGGACATATATTCGTCAGATATTCGTCTGTTCGCTAACTGGACATACATTCGTCATGTATTAGTCTGTTGGCTAACTGGACATATATTCGTCAGGTATTCGTCTGTTCGCTAACTGGACATATATTCGTCAGGTATTAGTCTGTTAGATAACTGGACATATATTGGTCAGGTATTCGTCTGTTTCTAACTGGACATATATTCATCAGGTATTCGTCTGTTCACTAACTGGACATATATTCGTCAGGTATTCGTCTGTTCACTGACTGGACATATATTCGTCAGGTATTCGTCTGTTCACTGACTGGACATATATTCGTCAGGTATTCGTCTGTTCACTGACTGGACATACATTCGTCAGGTATTCGTCTGTTCGCTAACTGGACATACATTCGTCATGTATTAGTCTGTTGGCTAACTGGACATATATTCGTCAGGTATTAGTCTGTTGGCTAACTGGACATATATTCGTCAGGTATTAGTCTGTTCACTAACTGGACATATATTCGTCAGGTATTAGTCTGTTCGCTAACTGGACATATATTCGTCAGGTATTAGTCTGTTCGCTAACTGGACATATATTCGTCAGGTATTCGTCTGTTCCTAACTGGACATATATTCGTCAGGTATGAGTCTGTTGACTAACTGGACATATATACGTCAGGTATTAGTCTGTTCGCTAACTGGACATATATTCGTCAGGTATTAGTCTGTTCGCTAACTGGACATATATTCGTCAGGTATTAGTCTGTTCGCTAACTGGACATATATTCGTCATGTATTAGTCTGTTGGCTAACTGGACATATATTCGTCAGGTATTAGTCTGTTCGCTAACTGGACATATATTCGTCAGGTATTAGTCTGTTCGTTAACTGGACATATATTCGTCATGTATTAGTCTGTTGGCTAACTGGACATATATTCGTCAGGTATTAGTCTGTTCGCTAACTGGACATATATTCGTCATGTTGGCTAACTGGACATATATTCGTCATGTATTAGTATGTTCGCTAACTGGACATATATTCGTCAGGTATTAGTCTGTTCGCTAACTGGACTCAACATTAGCACTGCATTAGCTTATGCAGTTCTTATTACTGCATTAGCGAAAACTGATCATATTTTGGAAATCTTTTTAGATACTACAGCGGAACACCAAACTAGAGGTTCAATATAAAATAAACCAAATAAAAAAAAAGGAAAAACGGGAGTCTTAAGATATTTGAAAACAAAGGCTAGCCTAAACACATATACCTTGAAAAAAATAACACTTTTTTTGAATTCAATTAACGATAAAGATATAGGCATATTTAAATGTATTATTGATTAAAGCAATTATACCAACGGCTCGACAGAACAAGCGTGATAAAGCAATAATAAAAAATGTATTACTTTGCTGTTTGCGATCTTGGCGTTCTCGTAGACTCCATGTTAATATTCTTTGAACACGTTAAACTTGGGTTTCGTCATGTGGATTGCCAGGTATTTCAACGATAAGCAACCTGTTTAACACTGTACAAGTCCTTGGTCCGAAGTCACCTTGAGTATACCACTGTTGTATGAAATTGGGACCGGGTGTACACAGATGCAGCCGTTGAGGCCGTCCAGAGGAAATTCCTCACATGGATGGAGTGGAAGTTTCAGGAGCTTGGTGAAGAGGAAACTCGTACATAACTGAATTTATGAACCTTATTAGCTCGTCGAGCTGCGACTGCCTGCAATTTTATTTCTTTACAGAGTGCTTCATGGCCACGCTGGTTCATTTGAGACTATTGATCTAAGAGTTCCAAAGAATACCTTTCGATCAAGAGATCCATTTGTTTGCTCATAATTTGGAGTGTGTGATCCAGTGGTCAGATGTGCTAGCATTGCAAACAGGCTTCACCACCTAGATTTTTCGACATAAATAATGGCCAGTTCCTAAGGATGCTGAAAGCAGCATTTGATCATTGACTGTGTGACTAAACTGACACTCAGCCCGTTTCTCAAGTATTGCATGTTTGGGCCCGGAGGTTGTTTTGGACACTTGAGAGTCCCATGGCTAGTGTGTTATTAATTAATAGTATTATCTATATTATTATAACAGCATTAGATTAAATCTCTAACAATAACTACTACTGCGATACCTCGTTGTCGATGTTAAAACACAAAGGAATCGTTGAATTACAAAACGTAATTTAGTTAAAAATAGGAAAAAAATTAAAAAAAAAACACTATAACTATCTGATCAAACCACTCTAAAATATAAACTAACAAAAGTAAAAAAGCGCAACGTTACATGTTTGGTGTAATTTATTTTTTGATCAATTTCAAAGATAGCATTTTTCTGTTTTAGTTTTTCAATTAATAATAGCTTAGCGGTGTTTTGCTATAATGGTTATGAAACATACACTAGGTTTCTAATCAAACATTTAATGTTCCAGCCGTCGACACATTTTTACAGCATAGCCACTAAAAAACACTACAATACCAGCTACACTTTCAAAACCAGTTCTAAAATGTAGACAAAAACATGAGAAGTCAGTTACTTGGACTGTACGATTTAGCCAAAAACAGAGTTCGTTAACGTAATGCGTATACTAAACATTTACTTTCTATTCTTTTTATTATGTTGATGTGATAATGTGGAATGCATTTGCATTGTGTAGATGTCCTTCTCTGTAATAAACAACAAGTCTTCGTTAATGGGCATTTATTATTATTATTTATTTTACAATCCATTTGCTTCGTGTTTGGTTCATCGATTAAGCTCAGCACACATAACAAAATCGTAAACAGCCCGTTGGGATTCAATGCGAAGGTCTTGGACAAAAGGTAGTTAAGCGATCGCAGCGCGAGTGAGGCGCATTATGCTAATAGACCCTTCGGCAACGCGGAAACCAGAGATTCCCCTTACCTTGGCATTTGCCCCAATCATAACAGACTCGCTGCCTTGCTGACCACACGGCCTGTGTTTACATCATCACTTCTGGTTGGTTACGCATCGGTCAGTTAAGGTAGTTACATGTTTATATCCACTCAAGATATCTTCAAAGAAGTGGTCATCTTTAAAAAATGTTCGTAACTTTATGTCGAACATAAGTTACATGTTCGATGTCTCTTTCGAGTTGTAACATGTAACATGTCGAAAACTCTTAAAAGACAATTTTCATTACTTTCGTCTACCTTATAGAAGAAAGGTAGTTCAAGTGTCGTGTTTTTTTGCCTCTGAGATGTAGCCTAGAGGTTATTGTGCCTCGTCATTTTTTGATCCACGTTCTTTCAACATTTGGATGATTCTATTTCTTTACATCCATAAATGCATTTTAAAAACAAGTTAAGTTATACAATAGAAAGCTCAGCATACATATTTGTTCACAAGAAACACGCGCATATGTTTTCTGCGCCAAGATTATGGCAAAATTGTTGTAAACGCAAATCCAAATTTTAGCTATATTTTAGCAAATCCAGTAATAAGCATTCGAAAAAACACAAAATCAATTGGAATTTCCTTTAGGAGAGTGATTTTAGTATCTTTAAGATGTTAAAATAGTAAATTCAGCCAACATTTGTTTGTATTTTTCTATTATCACTTTTTCTGTTATCAAGTCCATACTTAAAAATAGGAAGGCATGGATTGCACTGCTATAATAATCTTTTTCAAATATTGATAATTTTTTATTTTTATTTTTGGTTCAAAGTGAAAACAACTCAATATCGGCTGTTATTATATTACCAAAAGTCCACGCTATAGGATGACTTGTCCTGAAATAGAGTTGCCATGGGCTTATCTTTCTTGTATCAACCTTGCAGTGGAGGGACATAATGATGCAGCGAGGAAATACATTACTATTGTTGAAACATACGACCTTACAGCAAGGACGCGTATCTCTTGCATCATCCTTGCCGGGCTATATTTAGTTATTTAAGGTGCAAGTCTTCAAATATTAGTTATATTCGAAGGTGCAAGTCTTCTAAAAGCGTCATAGATAAAATAAACAAAAACTCGCTTCAGTTCTTTGTCCTATCGGTTATTTAAGGTCTCGCTGGCCCAGCACAAGACAACAATACCGTTCGAGAAGCCAATGGAGTCTGGCAATTGAGCAGCAAAATGTACTTCAATTATATCAATGGGCTAATGGGCGACAAGCGGATACGCTCTCATAGCGGTCCGTGGCAGATTCTCGCTTCTTCCACGCTGTATTCAATGCCCAACTGTGGCATGTTTATATAATTACAAGTAAAATAATGCGTATTATAAGAAAATTGTCAAACACATTAATAGACATATAAATACAATTACGTATGTATTTTGCACGACTATCTATTGTTTCATAAATGATTTATTAAGTTCAAAGTTATTGGATGTAATAATTAATTAAACTTCATTTTTTATGACTAATAATGTTTTAAAGTTAGGTAAATATAAACAATTACATAAGTCGTAATGAAGGTTTTGGAAATATTTACAATATTTAAGGAAATCTTCTTTCATCCCTTTAGGTTCCCACAGGCCGTATAAAGGTGACAAGTCGAATTGACTACCTGCAACTAACGTATTATAACAAAAAAATACAATCCTAGTAGTGTTTGGTAACTAAGGAATGAATTGTAAAAAGATTACGATCAAAGTTATCACTTCCTACAACTGAATAAAGAATTGTATGAATAAATAATAATATATATGTTGACTTGAAGTTTTTCTAATCGAAGACATAGTGTATTTAATTATTTAAATGAAATCTTCATGCCAATCATATGTCTACCTGGTCCTGACGTCATAAAATTAGATTAACTAGTGCTTGTGTTGGTTATCTAGTAAAATATGATCCATACGAATGTATTAAACTATTGCCCACTAGAACTACACACAATTTAATGTAACTTCTCTCTTCTTCTCCCGTAGTATGAGAAGACATCAGACATGCGTGCCATGGAGCATAGCGAACTTCCATAGTATGTGAATGCACCAGAGATGCGAGCTATGGGGCATACCGCAGTTCCGTAGTATGTGAAGGCACCAGAGATGCGAGCTATGGGGCATACCGCAGTTCCGTAGTATGTGAAGGCACCATGCCATGGAGCATAGCGAACTTCCATAGTATGTGAAGGTATCAGAGATGCGAGCTATGGGGCATACCGCAGTTCTGTAGTATGTGAAGGCACCATGCCATGGAGCATAGCGAACTTCCATAGTATGTGAAGGTATCAGAGATGCGAGCTATGGGGCATAGCGAACTTCCATAGTATGTGAATGCACCAGAGATGTGAGCTATGGGGCATACCGCAGTTCCGTAGTATGTGAAGGCACCATGCCATGGAGCATAGCGAACTTCCATAGTATGTGAATGCACCAGAGATGCGAGCTATGGGGCATACCGCAGTTCCGTAGTATGTGAAGGCACCATGCCATGGAGCATAGCGAACTTCCATAGTATGTGAAGGTATCAGAGATGCGAGCTATGGGGCATAGCGAACTTCCATAGTATGTGAATGCACCAGAGATGCGAGCTATGGGGCATACCGCAGTTCCGTAGTATGTGAAGGCACCATGCCATGGAGCATAGCGAACTTCGATAGTATGTGAAGGTATCAGAGATGCGAGCTATGGGGCATACCGCAGTTCCGTAGTATGTGAAGGCACCATGCCATGGAGCATAGCGAACTTCCATAGTATGTGAAGGTATCAGAGATGCGAGCTATGGGGCATAGCGAACTTCCATAGTATGTGAAGGTATCAGAGATGCGAGCTATGGGGCATAGCGAACTTCCATAGTATGTGAAGGCACCAGAGATGCGTGCCATGGGGCATAGCGAACTTCCATAGTATGTGAAGGTATCAGAGATGCGAGCTATGGGGCATAGCGAACTTCCATAGTATGTGAAGGTATCAGAGATGCGAGCTATGGGGCATAGCGAACTTCCATAGTATGTGAAGGCACCAGAGATGCGAGCTATGGGGCATACCGCAGTTCCGTAGTATGTGAAGGCACCATGCCATGGAGCATAGCGAACTTCCATAGTATGTGAAGGTATCAGATATGCGAGCTATGGGGCATAGCGAACTTCCATAGTATGTGAAGGTATCAGAGATGCGAGCTATGGGGCATAGCGAACTTCCATAGTATGTGAAGGCACCAGAGATGCGAGCTATGGGGCATAGCGAACTTCCATAGTATGTGAAGGTATCAGAGATGCGTGCCATGGGGCATAGCGAACTTCCATAGTATGTGAATGCACCAGAGATGCGAGCTATGGGGCATACCGCAGTTCCGTAGTATGTGAATGCACCAGAGATGCGAGCTATGGGGCATACCGCAGTTCCGTAGTATGTGAAGGCACCAGAGATGCGTGCCATGGAGCATAGCGAACTTCCATAGTATGTGAATGCACCAGAGATGCGAGCTATGGGGCATACCGCAGTTCCGTGGTATGTGAAGGCACCAGAGATGCGTGCCATGGAGCATAGCGAACTTCCGTAGTATGTGAAGGTATCAGAGATGCGAGCTATGGGGCATACCGCAGTTCCATAGTATGTGAATGCACCAGAGATGCGAGCTATGGGGCATACCGCAGTTCCGTAGTATGTGAAGGCACCATGCCATGGAGCATAGCGAACTTCCATAGTATGTGAATGCACCAGAGATGCGAGCTATGGGGCATACCGCAGTTCCGTAGTATGTGAAGGCACCAGAGATGCGTGCCATAGAGCATAGCGAACTTCCGTAGTATGTGAATGCACCAGAGATGCGAGCTATGGGGCATACCGCAGTTCCGTAGTATGTGAAGGCACCAGAGATGCGTGCCATGGAGCATAGCGAACTTCCATAGTATGTGAATGCACCAGAGATGCGAGCTATGGGGCATACCGCAGTTCCGTAGTATGTGAAGGCACCAGAGATGCGTGCCATGGAGCATAGCGAACTTCCATAGTATGTGAATGCACCAGAGATGCGAGCTATGGGGCATAGCGAACTTCCATAGTATGTGAATGCACCAGAGATGCGTGCCATGGAGCATAGCGAACTTCCATAGTATGTGAATGCACCAGAGATGCGAGCTATGGGGCATACCGCAGTTCCGTGGTATGTGAAGGCACCAGAGATGCGTGCCATAGAGCATAGCGAACTTCCATAGTATGTGAATGCACCAGAGATGCGAGCTATGGGGCATACCGCAGTTCCGTGGTATGTGAAGGCACCAGAGATGCGTGCCATGGAGCATAGCGAACTTCCATAGTATGTGAATGCACCAGAGATGCGAGCTATGGGGCATACCGCAGTTCCGTAGTATGTGAAGGCACCAGAGATGCGTGCCATAGAGCATAGCGAACTTCCGTAGTATGTGAATGCACCAGAGATGCGAGCTATGGGGCATACCGCAGTTCCGTGGTATGTGAAGGCACCAGAGATGCGTGCCATGGAGCATAGCGAACTTCCATAGTATGTGAATGCACCAGAGATGCGAGCTATGGGGCATACCGCAGTTCCGTAGTATGTGAAGGCACCAGAGATGCGTGCCATGGAGCATAGCGAACTTCCATAGTATGTGAATGCACCAGAGATGCGAGCTATGGGGCATACCGCAGTTCCGTGGTATGTGAAGGCACCAGAGATGCGTGCCATGGAGCATAGCGAACTTCCATAGTATGTGAATGCACCAGAGATGCGTGCCATGGAGCATAGCGAACTTCCATAGTATGTGAATGCACCAGAGATGCGTGCCATGGAGCATAGCGAACTTCCGTAGTATGTGAAGGTATCAGACACACGTGCCATGGGGCACAGTGAACTTCCGTAGTATGTGAATGCACCAGAGATGCGTGCCTGGGGGCATAGCGAACTTCTATAATATGTGAAGGTATCTGACACACGTTCCATGGGACATAGCGAACTTCCGTAGTATGTGAAGGCACCAGAGATGCGTGTCAGGGGGCTTAGCGAACTTCCGTAGTATGTGAAGGTATCTGACACACGTGCCATGGGGCATAGCGAACTTCCGTAGAATGTGAAGGGATCTGACACACGTGTCATGGGGCATAGCGAATTTCAGTAGTATGTGAAGGTATCTACACTTGTGCCATGGGGCATAGCACACTTCCATAGTAATGTATGTGAATGTATCAGATATACGTGCCTAGGGATTAGCTCATCTGACAGTTTTAACGTGATTTATGCCGACAGTCAATTGCATATTTGACAATTCACTGTTTACTCGTAGAAAGACTACAACAATGGATAAAACTACGCCGAAGCTCCCATTACGAGGCTCGTGCTCTGCGCTTGGCGACAGTGAACTATCGATGTATAGGCCTACTAATCATTGACCCTTGAACAAAGGACGATATTGAGATTTGCGTTGTAAATAAGAACAACAAAAATAAATACTTAGGAATTGTACAGGAATATGTCTCTTGATTCATTTACACTGTAAAGAAATATAGTATAGAATATTGACGATGTCTATTATACATTGTAATATGTTTTGAATGACAAATAAACGTATTTCTATTTTCTATTTCTATTTCTACAATATACTAAAGGAGAAGAATTCACAAATCTGTCCACACGGGCAGTAACATTCCTTGATTTGCATACCACCGGATATAAAAAATAACGGTATACGTAAAGGAATCTGTGAAGATTCGAGCAAACCTGTCGCGGATCACCGGGACAAATCATCGTTACCTTTAAACAAGTTTTCTCCGTCATATAAGGTAATTTTTAACTGGTTTTACAAAAAGATAACTTAGGTACAGTTGATTGTCACTTCCTGGAAGTAATTTCAAATTATATGGTTCTGGGATTACCAACAACTGGTTCGAGATGGGCAGTGACGTGGGCGAGGACATGGTGTGTGACCGAGGGATAAAAAACAAATGAAACTTGCATAAAAGCCACATTATATTGTCTTTAATGTTGGCACTAGTTAATTTGCAATGAAGCTGAGGAACGTACGATATAAGTTATTATTATTGGCCATGTAATCATTTAACTGGTGATCATTAATTGGCCAGTTTTAAATGAGACCGTAACGCAAATATATTTAATTGAAAACTACCAGCGTTATTTTCCATAATATTGCGATTAATTAAAACTTTGTACATAAGGTTTCAATTTATAGCTACATGAGATTTGATGCAGGCTACAAGTAAGAATTAGACGCGTAGCTTATTTGCTTTGTACAAAAACAAAGCAAAGTACGAAAATCACAATGTCCACTTAGAAAACATGAATAGGTGCTTCTTAGCATTGCAGAGGTATGTAACATGTCTGTAACGCAGTTACAGTCACGCCTTTCTATCAACCATGGACGTTTTCCTTAATCGATTGTATCGATGTATGTGACGTTAATAAATAAACGAGTTTAAGGATTTGTCAGTTTTCCTTCCATTTGAGGATGGAATCAACAGTATCACTACAAAATAACGAATTACTGGTGTTCTATTTTTACAGGTCGTTAATTATTACCGAATTTAAAATCTTAAATTTAAACGTAAATATGCAATTTGCCATTGTATCAGTAGTTAAGAATTTATAACTTTAATTAGATTTCACGTACTATAATTATATGCATTATTTGCCGACAACTCAGGGAGAAATGTTTGTATAGCCTACATACGTACATGTATCCATCCCTATCCTTACGCATCAACCCCACGAGTTACATGATCTGCCGAGCAGGCCAGCAGATCTTTCAATATATATTGGGAAAATAACTAATTTCAAATATAGAAATAAAAACAAAAACGTAAAACACAAGTATATTTTTTATAAAACACATACGACTACAAACAAATGTGCAAATGAAACGAAGTGGAATAAATGTAATTTACTAACAATATTTAATGAACAAGGTTATCTTGTTTGAAGATTGTACATTCTGCGTGATTCTACAGGAATACAGTTGTACTTACCGTACGGCACATTTATATGGAAAGTAGGATGGTGGTTGATGACCTTAGGCGAACACGACACACCAGTAACCTGCCACGACAGACTCTCGCTACCGTTACTGATGCAGTAAACGTGAGGTGCAGCGGAAATGCCATGTTTAAACGGATAGTACTTTTTAAACGACAATGTTACTCTCGTTCAAACAACCGCACTTACGTTGTTATGGCAGTTAATTGTGTTAGTTGCAGACACGAAAATGAAATTAAGAAAACAATATAACTTACTGTATTTAATTCGTCACTATTTAAAATCAAGAATTACAAGATATATGGGGATTATGGGCTAAAAATAGTGCCCAGAGTGTGAATAAGTTAAATCAGGGTTTTAACAAACTAAAGCCGAGTTATGCTAAGAGGGCGTGATTAATTAATAGCTAATTAATTGTCAAATGAACAGTCGAGAATCATCAACGGATCTCTTTGTTCATTTTACCTTTCATTGGCATCAGTAAGACCCTAGAGATAAAGACGTATAAAACTACTAAGAAACAGGTTTTGTCCCAGAGGCGACAAGGGCTGCGCCAGCAGTGACGTCACGTGGACGTCTCCCCATACGACACTACGTATTATTTAGCTAGTGTTAATCAATCTGAGCGCGTACTGATGCTTGATTTATTGAAAGTATTTTACTCATTTTTCTTATGTTCTGGAACTCATATCCAGAGCAAATGTTTGGTATTACAATAAATAACTCTTATAAAAATACAGTTATGATAAATTACCTGGCATCAGAAGTAATTTGCACTGCGACTTTGTTATTTTATTTTTAATTGTGTAATATTATTCTGACATATCTAAATTTATAATTAGATCTTCATGTTTTTGCATTGTGAAGATGTAAACTTCACAGCCGCTTAAATATAAAAAAAACTAATTAATAGGACAAATTAAAATAGTTAATTAATTTTGGTTTTAATTAATTGTTATGATTTTAAAAATAACTATTATTAGTTATATTTTTGTTCTTACGGATGAAATATATATTTTATACGTAGCCTTTGAACATTTAGTTATGTGCGCTGTGTACTTGCAAATTAGCAAACATTTTATTTACCAATAGATAGTATTTAATTTTATATTTCTTGTCAGTGTTAAAGATATGATGTTTATTCCATAAGAAAAAGACATTGGTAAAAAATATAGAAACGTCCCTCAATATTTCGTGGAACGCGCGTCGCCAGGACTCAGCAGTCCTTAATATGAACTTAAAATTTAACCGATAAAAATTATCTAAGGAGTGGTCACGTTATGATGTGGTAATACCATCGGGTGTTTATACTAATAAATGGGTAGCAATGCAAGTAACGCGAGTGAGATACTGTAAATAAACTGAATATTGTGAGTTTACGTTAACAGTTAACAGTTAACCTATTATTATTTGCAGTAAAAAGTCACAGGCCGAGGTGTAACGAGCGCAGCGAGTGACGAGGTTGGCACACGAAGCGTGCAGGGGTGTCCCCTAGTATCAAATCAACCTAGTGTAACAAAACACAATATTAAAGGTTTCGTTATTATAAATACTGTAGATATTATATGTTGTTATATTTTTTGTCATTTTTAATAGTAAATGAGTGTTTCTAAGTCCAATTAGTATGTTCTGGCTGTATTTCACGTATGTATGTTTTGGAGCGAGACAATTTTGAAATGTCTATTTTTATTTCAATAATTTTGATTTGAAAAATAAATAAATATATATTAAGCTAAAACTACACAACACTGAGTGATACTATGACTGGATTTATCTCACCTTCAATATGGTCTCCGCCTGTTTTCTATCTTCACATGTATCTTAAACATTATATTTTAATATGAATTTTACTCTCAGGTTTTTTTTTTTTTTTTTTTTTTTTTTTTTTTTTTTTTTGCCATTACAGAGCTACCTAAAATGTCTTATTCTCAACGGAATATGGAATATTTGTTCTGAACATTTTGTTTTGAAACAATTAATAACTGTTATAAAAGACTGCTAGTATATAAAATTAAGCTTGTTTTTACACCTTTGGTAAAAAGTGTATTTTAACCTTACAACTGTGAAAAGTGAATGTCCACAATTGAACATGAACCAGGTCAATAACAGATCACACAAAAACCATGACCGCCCAGCTCGTTGTTGAGATGACCTTCTGGAGAGACGAGCACGAGTAGAAGGAGAGAAGCATTGGTCGCCAAATATCGATACCCGGCCAAATAGAATAAATGAACTGGACTATCATACAATTCTACAAACACACAATGCAAATCCCCATTCGGAAGCTTCATTTTCGACTGCAAGCGAGTGGGTCAAATATAACAGCGTTTATAAAATTCTCAACATTGGAAAATTAATTAGAAACACGGCCACCAGATCGCATATATGACTGCTTTAACTGTGTAGGTGTGGGTCAGTGCCGTCGTTATTTGAATGCCACTGTTAAAAATACATTATGGCATCGAATACACGAAAATGCGTACAGCGAAAAATGCGTACACCAGGAATCTTGCGAAATATGCGTACAGGATCAAGTTTTGACAGATGACGAGGGTAACCTATGACGTCACAACAATTAGATAGGCGAAAAATGCGTACAACTTTTAGGGCAAATGGATCTTTTACAACAATTGAATTATATAAATGCGTTTACTTCTAAAATAAATATGAATGTCGCTTAGTTTCTTGGGATTGGAGAACCTAACCTAACCTAATCTAATTTCGCTGTACGCATCTTTCATGCCACCAGGGAGAATACTTACCCTCGTCAAATACCACTATTTCCTTCTGTACGCATATTTCGCTGTACGCATCTTTCGTGGCATCATATAAAAACACAGCAAAGAGACGAAATCTAACAGACATGACAGTCTTAGAATACCTTACACGTTTCGCAAGAAATTCTATACTAAATTAAATTTCAAAACCACTTTGAAAAAAGAGAGAAAGAAAATATAAAAAAAAATTGTAGGTGTCAACAAGGCAGGCAGTAACTGAGATGGGAGATGATCTTTTAAGTTATTTTCTCAGAAAAATTGACGTCAATTAGTATATTTTGTTATTTTATCGTTTTTACTTAAATTCTTGTAACTATTAAATGATTTATATGTCCCATTTTCCCTCTATTCAAATATGCATTAAATTAAATAGTTTTTCATACGGACGGGAATTTATTTTTCATCACTGTTTTGACATTTTAGAAAAAGCCTAGCGCTTAAGACGGTGATCGATATTTAGTGGCTTGTTCCTGCGACGCCAGCTGGTACCTAAGAAATTTATTTGGACTTCACCTTCAAATATAAGCAAATTTGAGTTTTTATGTTAAACTAGGGAACGCCGCTGCACGCTTTGCGTGCCAACCTCACGCTCGCTACGCTCGTGAGGGAAGTCAGGCCTACGGCCTTGTGAGTAAGTTCGGCCTTCGGTCTCGCGAGGAAACTTAGCCTGTATCACCGTGAATTTTAATAGTGAATCCCATAAACATAGTTTTTTTTAAAAATATGATGTTATATTAGGGATCAAGAGGGACCATTATACCCCACTTGAGTGGAATACCGGCATAATTAAATCAATTGATTTCAATTTCAACAACTATGTTTTTTAGGCCCCTGATACCCAGAATTCATGATGTTTTTTTTAGCTGAAATTCAGATTTCAGGCGCGAATTAGTTAAGTATACATACCTGTCATGTTTTAAAAATTGTACTCCAGTGTTTTCGGAGTTAGCTAAAAAACAAACAACGTTTTGCAATTTTCGTAAAAGAAAAACATTAGAACCATTTTAGAGAAAAAAGCCACCATCTTGTTTAAGGGTAAAAGAATCCAATTTAGTGAATTTTCCTGGAGGTTTCAGACCGATAGCTTCAATCAAGTATAGGCCTACACATTTACCGGAAAGTGCCTCTACATTTAGTGTCTGTCAGTGAGTCACTACACTGAGCCTTATATTTATTTATGTTATATGATATACATGATGTGCCAATAGTCTGTGGACGGTATTATATATTTTAATATTTTTAACCATTGCAGATAAAGCAATCACTTAACATATATACTGTACAAAAAAGTCAACTGTTTGAAGAAAATAGCATTATTTATTTTTTTTCCATCATACTGGGGACGGTCCATAAGGAGTCACAAGACAATCTTAATTAGAGCACAGGTTGAGATGTACATCACATTATTGGTTTTTGCATTAGTACAATACAATACCGCAAACCCAATACATGGCGGCTGTTTAAATTTACAACACTGAGTTTATAAACAATTGATTAGTTTGTTGACCCATTTTAGATTAAAGCAATGACTTTTTAAGCATTAATACTCTGCCTAAAAATCTATTTTTACAGCAATTCCTGATCGTTATCCCATCTCCGTGAGGATCCCGAGGAGTCAGAAAAATGTCTTAAATAGGGAATAGGTTAAGTTGTATCTTTACAAGGATAAAACAATGCTACGACACTGGCCATAAAAGGTACATCCTAGATAAAATGGCAGTAGTCGTACAAAACCAAGCTAACTGAAGATTGCCTTATGCTTTCTTTCTTGCTATTAGTTACAATAGCAAAATATTGATAGCCAATTCTCCATACAAATAGAGGTATTCCAATTATTTAGGGAGTGGACTTTACATCATTGGGAACATGAGAACTATAACAGAATTAAAATACTGTAAAACTTGATTTTGTTAAACTGGAGTTACATCGAATAATCTATGGGTACAAGAAAAATACGTTTGTCGAACCGATGACAGTCATTGGAGGATGATGCTTACGTGCGCGTCTTCCCTTGTTCGGTAGGCATTTTTTTTCTAATGCCTGTGTGTAGTGCTAAACGAACGACGATTTTGGTAGCTGAACTATCACTTGTGTGATCTCCCAGCTATGTTTGCCTGCCAATCATTCGCACATATAATCTCATTCGAAATCCATATTCAACCGTATCTTGAGGACCACGTCCCAACAATAAATAAAGAACTATAAACTGACATAAAATCTATGTTTAAACATATAAACAACTTGTAAAACATGAAATGAACCAACATCAAGAATTTAAAGCCGATTTAAGTTTTGTTTTACTTTTCCAAATTGATTAGTGAACTTTACAAACTTATTTTATATTCAAGCAACAAAGAAAATGTATAATTGCAATAAGACAATTCCAAGAGTAAGGCGATATTTTGCTTCAACAGGACAGTTAGCTACAACACACTTGTTATTTCTAGAAGTGGAACATATTCTAGATACATTAACAAGCACCATTTACGCGGTAGCAAGCTGCTAACGAAGGTCTGAAGGTGTTGACACATCCCGCTGACAGGGGCTAATTGTGTGTCAATATTGAACCACTACAACATGACAGCTTTATTCGACATGATGGAGATCATCCCTGGAGAACGCGGTCACTGTTTGCCTAGTGGTGTAGACACTATCTCCCTGACAAGGGCTAATGGTGTCAATATTGGACCACTACGACATGACAGCTTTATTTGACATGATGGAGATCATCCCTGGAGAACACGGTCACTGTTGGCCTAGTGGTGTAGACACTATCTCCCTGACAGGGCTAATGATGTCAATATTGGACCACTACGACATGACAGCTTTATTCGACATGATGGAGATCATACCTGGAGAACGCGGTCACTGTCAGCCTAACGTCGTTGATACATCCAGCTGACAGGGGCTGAGGATGTCAATATTGGACCACTACGATATGACAGCTTTATTCGACATGATGGAGATCATACCTGGAGAACGCGGTCACTGTCAGCCTAACGTCGTTGATACATCCAGCTGACAGGGGCTGAGGATGTCAATATTGGACCACTACGACATGACAGCTTTATTCGACATGATGGAGATCATACCTGGAGAACGCGGTCACTGTCAGCCTAACGTCATTGATACATCCAGCTGACAGGGGCTGAGAATGTCAATATTGGACCACTACGACATGACAGCTTTATTCGACATGATGGAGATCATACCTGGAGAACGCGGTCACTGTCAGCCTAACGTCGTTGATACATCCAGCTGACAGGGGCTGAGGATGTCAATATTGGACCACTACGACATGACAGCTTTATTCGACATGATGGATAATGTTGGAGATCATCCCTGGAGAACGCGGTCACTGTCAGCCTAACGTTGTTGATACATCCAGATGACAGGGGCTGATGGTGTGTCAATATTGGATGACAGCGGCCTAACAGGGGCATACCACTGACTGGTGATGAAAGTAGTTTGACTTTATAACGGTGGCTTTTCACTTACTATAAATGTTTATTCAATGGTATATTATTTTTATACATTTCATTGGTAAAATTATGAGCAGCTTTTTTAGGCTAATGTGCTACATGAAACCACAGTAACACGAATAATCAATGTGGATTCTGAACCACCACTGAATCGTCCTTAAAACTATCACACAATCTCGTCATGAACTGCTCAGTCCTGATAATTACCTATCTTAAGGTTTTGACAACTACAATATTTATGTACACACAATCTCGTCATGAACTGCTCAGTCCTGCTAATCAACTATCTTGAGGTCTTGACTTAACTATAATCGTACACACAATCTTGTCACGAACTACTCAGTCCTGCTAATCAACTATCTTGAGGTCTTGACAACTATAATATTTATGTACACACAATCTCGTCACGAACTGCTCAGTCCTGCTAATCAACTATCTTGAGGTCTTGACTTAACTATAATCGTACACACAATCTTGTCACGAACTACTCAGTCCTGCTAATCACCTATCTTGAGGTCTTGACAACTATAATATTTATGTACACACAATCTCGTCACGAACTGCTCAGTCCTGCTAATCAACTATCTTGAGGTCTTGACTTAACTACAATATTTATGTACACACAATCTCGTCACGAACTGCTCAGTCCTGCTAATCAACTATCTTGAGGTCTTGACTTAACTACAATATTTATGTACACACAATACCGTTACGAACTGCTCAGTCCTGCTAATCAACTATCTTGAGGTCTTGACTTAACTACAATATTTATGTACACACAATACCGTTACGAACTCCTCAGTCCTGCTAATCAACTATCTTGAGGTCTTCACTTAACTACAATATTTATGTACACACAATACCGTTACGAACTCCTCAGTCCTGCTAATCAACTATATTGAGGTCTTGAATTAACAACAATATTTATGTACACACAATCTCGTCACGAACTGCTCAGTCCTGCTAATCAACTATCTTGAGGTCTTGAATTAACAACAATATTTATGTACACACAATCTCGTCACGAACTGCTCAGTCCTGCTAATCAACTATCTTGAGGTCTTGACTTAACTACAATATTTATGTACACACAATACCGTTACGAACTCCTCAGTCCTGCTAATCAACAATCTTGAGGTCTTGACTTAACTACAATATTTATGTACACACAATACCGTTACGAACTCCTCAGTCCTGCTAATCAACTATCTTGAGGTCTTGACTTAACTACAATATTTATGTACACACAATACCGTTACGAACTCCTCAGTCCTGCTAATCATCTATCTTGAGGTCTTGAATTAACAACAATATTTATGTACACACAATCTCGTCACGAACTGCTCAGTCCTGCTTATCACCTATCTTAAGGTCTTGACTTTACTGCAGAAAAATCAGGACTACATTCAAAGTCAAGGCTTTCAGACTTAGTGTTCTTGACTTAGCTTAACAAAGTAGGTCTACAGATTTTATATACAGAATAATAAAATGTAAGATAAAATAAATAACAACAAAAATACTCTAAGTGTATTCTTTGAAAGGCCATTACAGAATCAATAAATTGTTCAAGGTGTCTGCTCCTTCCATCTATGACGCAGATGAGTTCAGTGTGAGTCAGGTATAACAACCTTCCAGGAAGCCCGGACATGGCTTCCTTCGCCAAGTGGCTCTAATTTAGATGACCTTGTTGGTCACTTCACAGAACTCTTGCCTTGTTTCAATTTTTTAGTTGATTTAAATCTTTCTTTTATGTGCTTTTTTCTAAAAACCCGAATCAACTCTGAGAATAAACGGCGTATTCTTATTACAATCCCAAAATCCACGACATAAAAATGAATTCTACTTCCAACCTCAATAAGAAAAAGTAATTGTTACAGAAAATGTTCAATTTTTAGCAAAAAGTAAAATAATTTATAAATATGTCATTTTTTATCAGCTAACATTTATTCATTTAAAATATATAAAAGCTGTAATATATAATTGAAAAATGTTCAAAGTCATGCTATTAAAAAATTTTTAAGGGATCTCCTGTAAAAAGTAAAATGTTACATAACTTAAAGAAAATGATAAATTGTGGATAAATAGGCTATTAATTGTGGTTGTGCAAGTGGACCCACACACTCCTTCACCGATGGCGTCATGGTCAAATAGCATTGTATCTAAAATACAATAAAATAAAATTGGTGCACTGGGACTGCACCGCTAGGGTCAGGTAGTGCGCGCCACCACCCTAACACACCGGCACAGTGCCGTAGCCATGGAGTAATTTGCTCATTGTTTTCTTGTAGTAACTCCTTGCTCCAACTTAGATAAAGAGAAAATCAATATCGCCATCAATATATTTGATTTCGAAGACTAGGTGATTCAAATAATTATAAGATCATGTAGATTATTGATGTATGGACTATCTGTTCCCCAATGTTGAAGACCTTCACACAACTACATGATTATACATACTTTCCAATACAATAGAGTATATTTAGTTACAGCAACCATGAGCGTTAGTCGCGATCGGTGGCTTGTCTCTGTCTCCAGAACACCACTACTCTAGACGTGTTGTCATGTGACAGTATATTGCGCATCTAGCCGTAATTTGGATCCAATTTAGTAATTGCACTAAAACCAGTGGTAGGATCATTAAATGTTTATTTTAAAATGGCCATATTTGATTTTTATGATAAATTTAACTCTAAAAATAGACACTATTGAATGGGAATTTTAAATATTTTTGGCAGAAAGTTAAATATTTGGCACAACATTATTCACGAATAAACTTTGACCAAGAATATATAAATAAAAATCTAACTTTTTTCTTTTCTTAATAACACATTTTTGAATCACAACGTATGTTTCAACATTAATTTAAATCAAAACTGGAGTAAAATTTATGACTACGTAGTAATTTTTTTTTAGAAAAGTAACCATTTTTAAGATTATTTATAATTTATAAATACAAATTTGTATGCCAATGACAGAAAATTATTATTGATAAATAATGTTTACGTAAAAATATATTTCACTGCGTATACATATTTTTTAACTTCACTCGCCAGTTTACATGGGCCTATAGGCCTGTGCGTGAACTTTATTCAACGAGTGAAGGATCGACCATTGGCCCAGTGAGGATTCGAACTTTGGACCTTGCCCTCCACAGTCCGAAGCCTAGGCCACTAAGCCACCACGCCGAAAATTAAAAGAACACTTATATTTCTGTAAAGTTCTGTGTCATAACATAACAAATCGTATACTTAAAAACCAGGGAGTACAGGGAAAACGTAAATTAGTGATCAGCAGTCAAAAAATTGTAGTTTTAAAGTTATTTAATAGTGTTGGATAGTTAATATTGGTAAATGTGCCAAGTAAAAAGAGATCGGTTTATTCGGTATCTATCGGTTATAGACATTGGTATATTTCAGATACACATCATGTTTATGCTTTGTATTGAAAGGATTAACCTTGTTTGACATTTTCGAAGAATCTTACGTATCAATTTAAATTACACGTTGCAAATCCGGAAAACGGCTTGGAAAGAAAATATGACGAATGTTATATCCATGGTTGAAAATAATAATAATAATACTTCAAAAAGCCTGGTAAATTAAAAAACTTAAATTAATACATACCTAACTAAGTCAATAGAAGATCACATACCTGCAACAGATACAAAATAAATGATAAAGCTACACACAGGAGAATTTATTTTGTACCATCTACATCAATAAGAAGCACATTCTATAACTAATTACCGATTAAATCAAAATACTATAGGATTGAAAGGGTATAACTTCCCATACCCGATTGGATGTAGTACGCATAGGTTTTCCATAACAGCAAATACAACAATGTATTTTATATTATATACACATTCCAAGCCTGACCGAGTCAACAGGGATACCAGCGATTGTAAACTCCTATAGGCCCTACTGTATCACTTTTCGATTGAACTTTTGGGAGATTATCGAATAACCAGTGAAATATCCATCTGATTCTGCCAAATCATTTGTACTATTAAAAAAAATAATTTATAATGGCATTCCGGCAATTATTGATTTGATTCTTCCTTCATCCGACTTCCTAATCTACATTGAGGTAAATGTAATTTAAGTTGCCTTAATACTTAATTACTCAGTTTCATTTTGTTTGGTATAGATTATATTTGTCTAATTATCTTATCACAATATATTTGTCAATACTTAATATTGCGTAAGATCTTTAATTATGTTCGGTTGTTCTTGACCTTTGCCAAACCACCAACAACAAACTAACTCCTCACTCATATACGACGATGGCGGCTCACCCACCCCATTCGGTGGGTGGATGGGTCCAGAGGGGGTTAATCCTGTTTATCATATAACTAATTTATTATATTATCGATAGTTGTGCCAGTACATAGGTGGACCACCAGACAGACATACTATCTGTCAGTTATCAACAAAACTCTGCTGAAGGGTTCGACATGTGCGAAAGATGAATGAGCCGGCAACAAGACTACAGTAGTGCGTGGGTTCTCAAGACGAGTTTGTTTACTTCGCACTATTTTTCTCCAAAGAACGTATCAGTTAATATTTCCAGAAGTGTTCAGAACCAGTTATCGTGTCTCTAGGCATGATGGTGAAGAAGCACATCCAACCCCAACTCCCACCTACCTCAAACATAAATTTTACCCTAAAGGCTACTAAATATAAATTATACGTCTATTCGAAAATTATAGGTTAATTGGGTTCTAGACCGCTTAAACAACACCCCTAGGATGATATAACGGAAAGTTACCCTAGTAAATTATAGGTTATCTGCCTGGCTAACACCCTACATTTAAACATTGATGGAACACGAAAAATTACTTACACTTTCTAAAGGAATGAAGTCAAAAGTATTAAACAGTTGCTATCTTTATAAGCATGATCAAAAAAGGACTTCTTAATGATATATTGGTTATTTATTGGTTATTCTTAATTCTTAATATAAATTCGTCGGTAGCGTAGTTGGTTCAATCCCAGCTTCATGTGCTAAAGGTTCTCAGTTCGATCCCAATCAGAGTCAATACATTTTGAGAAGGATCAGCTGATAATCACCGGCTGTTCATTTGTCATTGGGCTATTAATTAATGACACTTTCTAAGGATTAAGTCGGCCTTAGTTTGTAACAATGACTACATTCGCTCATCTACACTCATCACACTCATTCGAAATCCATATTCGCCCATATCTTGACGATCGGCGTCTTACGAATAAATAAAAATAAAATAAAATAAATCTCAACATATGTCTTCACTGACTCCTTTAAAACCTTAATTCAAAACAATATAAAATCAATATGTAAAAATAATATTTATATGATCTATAAGAACGAATATGTATACAAAAGACACATTTTAAAAGTGACCTTAACATGGTTGATATTTAAATTAATGGAATTTATTGGTTGAACGTAAACTTCGTTCAACCAATCAAGTTATTTTTTTATTCCATTCTGAAACATTACTCGTAAAGGATTCTGTAAGTAACACCGTACTTCAGTAGCAGTGCCCAACTAGTGTATGATACATGGTAAAATACTAGAGGTCATTTTAATGGTGGTGATTTTATTAGTTAAGACACACATACCAACTTATTAATTATGTATATGTTGGTTAAAGATTAGTTAGTACAAAGGTATATCAATATTTAGAGGGGGTTCTTTTGAAAATGCATTGGGTATTTACAAGATATAAACACTAATAGACTCCATATTGATGGGGTGGGGGGGTATCTCTGCTTTTCTTTTTCGCGTATGCCTATGTCTTCCTTGTTTGCGTTTTTCTTAATGTGGTAAATTCTATAGAAATTAGGCTACATAAAAGTATATTGACATCAATATTAAAGGTAATTTGATACTAAATATTATCCTACTCATTAGACCTATAATTTTATCTCTAAAAGAACTGAGACATTTTTGGATGATGATTATCTAACCATAAATGTACTTAAACTGCAATGTTTTCCTAATGAACAATGGTTTGTTCCAAAGCCCTACAATGTCCAACATAAAGTCAACCAACACATTGCAATACTGCAATATTTAATTCAATTAAAGACATTTGAAATACGTATATAGGCCATATGTAAAAAATATGAAGTTAAAAAAAATAAGCTAAATGTCAGAAAGGGGAAAGGCACGCAGGAATGTCCACTGGTTCTAAATATATACTTCATTACAGCAGTTTAATTCCAGTTTTAAACTCACATTTCAGGTTTTCACTTTTGTTGTGCTTTTTGTCATGACTAGTTCTCAAATGCCTTTTTCAGCTCATCTATGAAATATTGCCCACTTAAGGCAGGATTACAATGGCGACTGCAAAGGAAGTGTCTGGGTGTTACACGCCAGCCACACCGCCTGCATCTCCTTCACTTACGTACCACTACAACGAATGTTATTGTTCATGGCATGCTAATGAAGTGGGATTAATTATACATGCCAGGCATAAAAAAAAGTAAGTGCATATCACATTTCTCTGTCCTAAATATAATTTTTCTCAGTCTACCATTATGGGACAAGACCGACAAGAGGCAGAGACAACTTTAGGATTCAAAGACATGGCAACTACCATCACACGTTGGTGTAAAATTAATCAACGGCCTACCTGAATGCGTGAACAAATCGTAAAATAAAAATCAATTAAAAGCTCAATTAAGGCGCTTTTTAGCGCTGAATTCGTTTCAGCGCTCGGTTGAGGAGTTCTTCGACAACCACTGGAAAATTGAATCGGGACTTAATAGGAATGGAATTTATGTCTGTCCATAAGTGTATATATGAGTGTGGGAGAGTACGTTTAGCCAGCAGGTCCAAGTGACGATGTATAAGTTCTCCACTTTTACTTTACTGTGACGCTTACAATGTTATTGTACTGTTGTTTCAAAGTTATTTGTTAGCATTGGATTGTTCATGATAGATTGTTGATACATAGAGATTTCTAATGCTTAACGCATTGTAAATCTCCAAATATTATCTACCTATCGTAATTGTACTATTATTTACTGCAATAAATACTGAATTGGCGAATTTTGTTTTAAACAATAATAACAATATCGTGGCGAAATATTTTTATGGGGAATGGAGACAACAATAATTATATAGCGAAAAAGGTGTAGAAATTAAAATACTTAGGTCTACAATCGTTCTGTTGAAACAAATATTATTGCTTTCTCAAATTCGTTAGGAGGTTAAAGTTTTCTCCTGGAGGCTCTGGGTGCGCCTTGAACTGTGTAAATAAATACTGTACACCCAAATTCTGACTAATTTATTTATCCAGTATCTGTTATTCCATAAACGATAGGCCCCTACATAAATAAACTGGGTTATAAATAAAAAAAAGCGATTGCACTGTGTGGCTACTGACTGTTTCTTATAAAAGCGATTGCACTGTGTGGCTACTGACTGTTTCTTATAAAAGCGATTGCACTGTGTGGCTACTGACTGTTTCTTATAAAAGCGATTGCACTGTGTGGCTACTGACTGTTTCTTATAAAGGTATTAATGTTAATTAACAGTGATTTATGTTCGTTAATATCTGCCACTGTTCATGAACGCTCACCGCTTAGTCACGAGTACACTTCCACTCCACACCGAAGAAAACACAACTAGTCAGCCTAAGGGTGCTACTGCAATCTAGAAGATTCCAGAGTTGTGAACTGGAAGGGCCTCAACCTTATGCTAGAAGATTCTTGCACCGCCCAGAATCCAATTTCATCCATGCTGAAGGTTCTCGCCCTCCGATTGGCCTCGCAAGAGGAGGAGGCTTCTCAAATTGAAAGGTCCGCAAAACAATATCGCCTAAATGGTTATACTTTTCAATATATACTGAATAATAAAATAGTGCAGAAAACTAATCTGAAGCTTACAAATAATTCAAAACGTTATTAGAATTTTTAATAATGATTTAATTAAAAACATTGTTTATGTTAATTTGAATAAGAAAGGCTGTTTTAAACGTCACTGCCTCGTATTGTCTACTTCAGTTTTAAACGTCACTGCCTCGTATTGTCTACTTCAGTTTCAAACGTCACTGCCTCGTATTGTCTACTTCAGTTTTAAACGTCACTGCCTCGTATTGTCTACTTCAGTTTCAAACGTCACTGCCTCGTATTGTCTACTTCAGTTTTAAACGTCACTGCCTCGTATTGTCTACTTCAGTTTTAAACGTCACTGCCTCGTATTGTCTACTTCAGTTTTAAACGTCACTGCCTCGTATTGTCTACTTCAGTTTTAAACGTCACTGCCTCGTATTGTCTACTTCAGTTTTAAACGTCACTGCCTCGTATTGTCTACTTCAGTTTTAAACGTCACTGCCTCGTATTGTCTACTTCAGTTTTAAACGTCACTGCCTCGTATTGTCTACTTCAGTTTTCGACCCATCTTGTATCGTACATTTGAACTTAATTTATCAACGATGTTAAGGGACATTCAGAAACACAATAAATTATTTAATTTGATTTATTTATTCAGAATGAATAATAAATGTACAAAGCAATTGATTATAATGCAACTGATTATAATGTTCAAAGCAGTTGAATATATGTGCTAAGCAAATTCTACAGTATGCTGTTATGAGTTAAACGTCTCTCCTGGATGTTACCTTTAAATCTAAGTTCAAGTCAAAAAACCACTAAATCATAATGTATGGTAGGTGATCTATCATGATGTATACGAGTAAATAAAACTCCCACCACCAAGAATTGTTCAAGCTAGTTTTTACCAAATCCAATAAAACAATCTGTTGGAAAAGTTTTTTTTCTTTTTTCTTTTTTTCTTTTTTTTCAAATGGTACATGAACAGCACCTTTAAAAAAATATAAATCAATGCTCTTTCAAAATATATTTTTGAACCATATAATTATTTTATTGCTGCTCTTTTGGCCTGGTATTATAGATCATAGTTGGCATCACTTCGCGGCTCGTATGGCCTGGTACTATAAATCGGAGCTGGCCTCATCTTGCGACTCATTTGGACTATAGATCAGAGTTGTCACCACTTCGCGGCTCGTATGGCCTGGTACTATAAATCGGAGCTGGCCTCATCTTGTGACTCATTTGGACTATAGATCAGAGTTGTCATCACTTCGCAGCTCGTATGGCCTGGACTATAGATCAGAGTTGGCCTCATCTTGAAAATCATTTGGACTATAGATCAGAGTTGTCATCACTTCGCGGCTCGTATGACCTGGACTATTGATCATAGCTGGCCTCATCTTGCGATTCATTTGAACTATAGATCAGAGTTCACATCATGTCGTGTCTCTTTTGCCTTTTACTACAAATCAGGTTTGCATCACCTGTGGCGCGTTCGATTTGGTACAATGGTTCAAAAATGTCATCACTGTCAGGGACTAGTGGCCTTGTATTTGGAATCAACGTTAGTATTACGTCTTGACACCTGTGGCTTTTATTCTGTATTCGGTGCATGAGCATGACCTTGCCTGTTTTAGCATGGCTCAGCGAGCACGGAGACATAGCCCACACCATTGTAATCAAGTCACTCAATTAGTTAATTGGCGTCCTTGTTAAAGAACATTGGCATATCAATGATGAATTAAATATATATTTAAAAATGTAATTGTAGAATAAACTGGTCGTCAAACAGAAAGCTACAGTAGTTACAAAGTGTTATTAAATACGAATAAAATGTTGACACATTAAATAAAATAATCGCGTTCCAAAGTCTACTTAGTAGAAATATTTCATAAATGCTCAGAAATACTGTAAAGTAAGGTTTAAAGTATTTATAATCTATGTACCTTAATAGTAATAATTAACGGCCCCAAAGCAGAATAACGTGTGACAGGGTGACATTGTCGCAGAGCGAAAGAGACGGCTGCAGAAAGAAATCATGTAAATGAGAAACTATTTCTGTACCCCAAAATGACATTAATTTCTGTAGAACAATATCTATCTAGTTTTGTGTATAAACAATTAATTAGAACTGTATTTATAGTGCAACTTAATAACAAACTATGTTCTGACTGATTCAGGATGACAGATGACTTTTGCGATTTACGAAATGAACATCTAACTGCAGTAAGACGAAAGTCGGGTGCCAGTCACCTTCAAGCATGCGCAAGCTCGCGTAAACTCTACGCCACTCTAGAAATGAGTAAAGGTAGTTTATTTTGCAGGACTAGTACACGGCCGAATCGTTCACTGTAATGAACTAGGTGAATGAACTAGTTCAAAAAGACGCATCGAATAACGACTTATACAAGAAAAAATGGTTTTGTTGTTTTCTTTCATAGATACGTTTTTATTATTTACACTTGTACATTTGTTCAACCAACCTTATTCAAATTTCAGTGTTTATAAATAATATTGATACAAATAAACAATTACATTTAATGATTTTTTCAGTGTTCCTTCCCAGCCCTGATGTTCACTTTTAACTGAACTGGTTCAAATCGCAATGAACGAATGTGTTCACTCGTTCACTAAGCTGACTAATTCATTTGACTCGATTGATCGTGAACTACCATCTCTCCACTCCTGCTTTCAAATTACGATCGAATCGTTATATCGTGTTTTAGTAATGATAATTTAAATTCAGTTATGTTATCATTGATTGATGACTGATTCTGGAGAGCGTATTGTGTGTTGTAACGTATCGAGAAAATGCCACTTAAAAGTCTTAGAACACATTATTTATGACATAATCCAGGACGTTCTGTGATGTATACTTTTACGACCAACGGAAATATTGGTTATTTGTTTTCAGTCCAGTACAGTCCGACAATTTCTACTATACACTGGCCGTTTGGTTATGGCCCCGAGAGTTTAAGCGACCCTCCACCAACGCACACGGTAACCTGTAAATCGCGCCCCATGCGTCGTCACGTCAACCCTCGTCAACGTCAATTAGCACAATATTGACCCTTCGCACTTTATCCATTCATAGGTTAGGTTAGGATAGGTTAAAAGACTAAAGAGAAAGCTACCAGGGATAAACCGGGAGGTGGGCCATTCCCGGTCATTCCCCTTATGAAACGGCTGTCAAGTGACGCTCGCGGCCCGTGACTCACAGGTTCAGGTAGACAGGGCGCGATTTACCCAGATTTTTGGGGAGATTTCCAATTGCACCGGGGTCAGGGATCGGCCCCAAACTGATGTGTCCAGTTGCACCGGAGCCCCTTTTGGGGGGTGTTCCAATTGCACCAGAGGCCCTTGTTTATGACATGAGCCGGGAAAGTCCAACCAGGCCGGATTCCTAGTACAGTAACCCCAAGCTGACCGTGCCAAATTCCACACCCTTTGTTATGACATGAGTCATGAGTCGGTTAGGTTAGGTTAGGTTAGGTTAGGTTAGGTTAGGTTAGGTTAGGTTAGGTTAGGTTAGGTTAGGTTAGGTTAGGTTAGGTTAGGTTAGGTTAGGTTAGGTTAGGTTAGGTTAGGTTAGCTTAGGTTAGGTTAGGTTAGGTTAGATGTTAGTGTTGCCACGGATAAACACAAAATTAAAGATTAAATACATAGTTACCATATTTATTAGTTAGAACCTGCTATGGTCTACCATTAGTATGTGCCACGAAACATCGGCAAGTGTTTGATAGAATATTCCATTGCGAAATTGTTAAACACTTATAAACTATGTTTGAAGAAATGTAGTGGGGTGGGGAAGGAAGGGGCCTTCCAATTGCACCGGCTCCGGCGGTCGAAGGAATTTGCAGCGGGGATAAGTGAGGTGGGTAGATTTTTGACCACCGGTGCATCTGGACACTTTTCGGACGGAGGAATGTTTTGACCCGTGGAAATTCCTTTGACCGCCGGTGCAACTGGATATCAGCCGATTTTTGATGGGCGCGATTTACACAGGGCGCGATTTTCATGCATTCACGCACATACCGCCAGAGCAGCCCTTGTCAACCTTTCTCGGCCGCCTGTCATAAATAATTTGCAACTGGGTGTCTAATACAAAATTGTAATATTTTTACTACCTACTTTTCTTTTTTTTAAGTAACGTCTTTGTAATCTACGTAAAATTACGTAGATTAAAACAAGTCTAAATTTGAAATAACTAGAACATTTCCAAGTATAAAATTTAAATATGTATTTTGTCAACACTAACATATTATTTAATTATTTGAATGCGGTATTTATGTTTTACTTTATTATGTTTGGTATCATTTTTCTCAGAATTTCATGTAGATTGCAAGAATAACAATATAAGAAGAGAAAAATGGAAGATTAAAAAAAGTTGCAATCTTGTAGTACAATTATAGTGAGTGATTTAAGGTAGGGATAGGGCGAGATCGTTTGCCGCTCCTGAGAGTGTGTGTATGAGGTAGTGAGAGCTACCTAATCCTTCAGGGGCCATAGCTCACCGGCCAGACTGTAGTCAGTCAGGCAGGTTATCGGAATTAGGTCAGGTTGGCTAATAAAGAACTAAAAAAAATAAATACATACTAAGATTGACATTTGCATCTGTACTCAATGAATTAGTAGTCATCGTTATAATCTTGGTCAATTAAACTTGAATAAAAAATAAATAAACATAGTTTGTATCCCTTAATTTAATATTTAACTTCTATATTAAACATTCGGAAATATAATTGTCGATAAAAACAGTGGATTTGTAGGATTCTGGGTGATTGTTTACGTTACTAGAAGACGCAGCTCACTCTGGGACAAATAGTACAATGAAATATTTTGATAACAAATTGTAACTTCTTTTCTTTCGCATTGGTAGAGTAATAAATAAAATATAACCTTATATTTATATTATCTAATAATTTAATCATATTACTGTGAACGAAGAATATTTATTAAACAAAATAATTCATTTTTCGACAAAGATCATGATTAACAACATGAGTGAATAAATGCAAATTCCAAATAAAATCTATAACTATAGAGATAATTATATAGAATCGCTCGCTGGCAATGAGTTAATCTCAAAAATAGGCAATGAGGTTTTCAGTTTTTTTTTTTTTTTTTTTTACAACGACCTTGACTTATTAAGTAAGGGACTGCACCTACATTCCTATCTGTTTAGAAACATCTTTTCAAACAATTATTATTTTACTATTTATTATTACCAGAGAAAATGTCTTTGTTTAAGTAAATAAGTAATAGTGATTATTACGATCCTTTGAATTTAACCATACTTTTAAGAGACTAAGGATATTAGCTTATTTACACCCAATTTGTTTGCTCTCCGAATATTAAAAATAAAAAAAATTCAACTGTTTAATTAGTAGTAATTAATGTGAGTTTGAATGTAAGGTACAAAAATAAAATAATGTATCAAAAAATCCTTTTACAATATTTCAATTTATAACAGTGATTTCTATCTTATTATTTAGGTAAACATCTTCAGGCTACATTCTATAGTTGAGGGATATACAACAAAGTTAATATTTTTTCTAGTTGATATTTTACGCTTTTGGTACATAATATAGTGCTTGCAGAAAATTTTTGTTGTTATATACACCGTCGCAGAACGATTGAAAGCATTCTGCTTAGGGGATTAACGGTTTTAATTAAATACAATTGACCATAAGGATAAATTGGAACTTTTATAAAATCTCTATGTATAAAACGTCCTGACTGGCTGATTCATCGACGCTAAAAATATGGTAATAAAGATTGGAGGCGTGAAATTTGATAGGCTATATTTTATTTATTCCACAAGCGTACTAAGGATTCCCTCGTAACTTCACCACGATATAGTGGTGGCTCTAAACGTTGAATATATTTATAAATACCAACTTTTTCGTGCTAGCACATCAGTTATTGAAAAAAAATCCGTCAATTTAGTCAATTTAAATAATGTTTTATCGACCAATTTATATTGGAAAGTTATCTACATACATTAATTAAGACTAATTAATTTTACCTTATATATGTCAATAGACCTGCATCTGTTCAACATTTTCAATTCTGACACCACTGAACCGAACATTACGAACACATCATAGGATGTTTCATGGTGAAAATATTTGTGCTGTCCTGGTTGGCCCGATCCCCTTAAAAAATATGAAACTGACAAATTTGTATCATTGTTACTTTCCTAGCTGTACGTCATTTCAAAGTTGTACCTGTTTACTATTGTAATTTTTGTGTTATGGCACTCTCCTTATATAGACCTACGTATTATTTTAAAAAGTTTATAACTATCATAATTTCACCATACTCATTAAAAAAATTTAAAGGTTTATAGTTATTATTTTATTTTAATTTATCTTATAGTAAAAAAAAAACAATATTTAATTTTCACAATTAGGGCTTTTTAGGTTTTATAAGTACGTAAATTCATAAGTGTTTTAATCCATAGTTTACGCATTTTTTATAACTATAACATTTTAAAAGTATGTAATATTTATGAAAAGGCAATAATGTTTTGAAATTTGAATTATTACTATTTTCATTGTAGTTTCACAAATAGTTTATATCTGTGCCATTAGATTCATTAGCACGTCGTTTCGTCAAAAATATAAAAATTTAAATTTTTAGCAGAAAAAGGGACGTTTAGTGCAAAACCTTTTCAAATCCATTTACAAACCAAACAAATAGTTCCAAAAAAGTTTCTTTTTTTCTTTTTCTTTACTTACATTTTCCATTTTCTATTTAAATGATATACGACAAATAGAACACAAATTGTTCCATCAAACATACGCTTTATTCAACTCGTACAAATACATAAAACGTTTGAAAATTAGGATTTCCGGAAATTAAAGATATATAGTTTTTATGTGCTTAACTACACTGTTATTTAATCTGGTAAGTATTAGCAGTTTTAATCCATCCAAAGAACGATAAAAACTTAGAGAAAATAGGTAATTGTCGACTGAGTTTGTTCAACATATTCGCAATCCATATTGAACGACGTTTCGACGACCAGTGTCTTTGTAGCACATTTACTGAAGTTCTTCAGAAGCAAAGTGCCCTGATAAAATGCAGTTAGTGTTTTTCAGAAGGACAAGGACTTTTGCAGTATTTAATAAAACTTTGTTAGTAAAAATGAGGAATATAAAAAAAGCGATGGTAAAATGTACTAAAACCCGTATTTTAATACATATTTTTGTTTGAATTATAATTGTAAACTGTACCTAATAAAAACATTGGTAAAAGAGTTGTTCAGTATGAAGTTTATGTTTTTATTACTCATTTTATATGTTATCGTATTACCTTTTTCATAATTATTTACTTACCACATTTATCATATAACTTAAATGTAAGGACACTTATCAAAATTACTGACTTCAAGCTACCCTGATCAGAACCCACTTATATCTAGGTTGTTTTAAGTGTGTCCAGGGGAGGATTTATTAACAAAGGATACACACCCTTCCTCATTTGGGTGGAGTCGTCTTCCTTTCCATTTGTCCTGGAAAACGGGAAACAGCAAACTACGCCCTTTCTTGAGTGGATGCAAAAAAGGAAGCAACAAAAATGTTCCTGATTTTTTATTTAGTTTTTTTTAGTTATAGCTTTATTTTCATCTCAGTACCCTATATACAATTGAGATGAAAAATTACGAATTAATTGGAAAACCAAAACAAACGAAGTCGATTGTTATACCTGATAACAGTACCATTTACAAATCACGTCTCACCATAGTAAGCCGTACTATATTTTTATTTCCCAAATGAGGTAGTTTCTATTAAAAAAAGTAGTAGTTTATTGGTTTGTTATTCAATAATGCATTCTCATCACTTGATGAGTTGAAGAAACATTTATACTTACACTATTTACTGTTCAGACACCGCAGCACAATCTCTACATTAGAATTAATTGTTGTACATTCAGATCTATAAACAATAAAAATCAATTTTTATATTCATACTAGTAATATTAGATAACCGATATAGCTTCCCAATATTTGTAACTTAAGTATTATAAAGATTAATTAATTACTTTTGAAGTTAAAATAATACAACACTTTTAATAGTAGTGGTTAGGTGTAAGAGAGGACTATGTAGTCCTAACCTCACCATTTGTACACAGAAAAATAATACAACAAGACATTTTACAATTCATTTTCATTTATAAAAAGTAGAATGAACTTATTTGATAAATCGTTGTCTGATAATATACTAGTTTATATGATAGGCCTACTAATCTGTTCTATCTTCCATGAATAATAAATAATATGCTAAACAATCATAAAGTGATATTTACGATAGTGGAGCCTGACGTAATCCGGTAGTGTTATTTTTACCCTGGATATGTGATCAAAGCTTGATCACGACTTTTCATGAATGTTATGTAAGTTTAAGGTTATTTAGAACTTGACTAGGGCATCTGGTTCATGTGTAAGGACGGACAGTCCAAACACACGAGGGACCCAATTGGAATAGCCTAAAATCATAATAAAAAAGAAACGTATATTATACATGATTGGTCAAAGAATATGGATACGTCAATTTCCAAATATTTATCAAATGTGACACTCCACAGTGCTATCAAACTTATTTTAAAGTACGCAAATATTTATGAGAACAAAATCCGGAGGTAATGGAACTATACTCCAGATCGGCTAGTAAATTGTAGAATTGCTCGGTACTAGAATTGTACTGATGTAATTAATGCGGATCCTCATAAGAGGCGTTTTATGTGCATTTTATGTGCGTTTTATATATCAGCCAGCGAAGGAATTTCACATTCAGAAACCGCTATGGAGATGTTAGTAGTTAACTTTAAAATAGAATAAAACATGTAAATTTAAACTAATTTAAATTTCAAATTGGGTTAAAAGGGGGAGAATTGGTTGTCTCCAGAGTTCAAAAAAATAACCCAGCATTTGCGTTCATTTTCTAAAACAGGGGCGCCCTAGACCACAAAGAAAATTATAAATTAAAATTATTGTCTCGATTATCACTATGATCAAATCACTGAAGTTTATTTTAGCCAATTAACACAACAAATCTTTAAGAAAGGGTAGTTGAATGGGGTCGATATTTTAGTAAGTTGCCCAAACTAGAGTTATTACATAATACAGAAATATTTCGTATTAATGCGTTACTTCATGTTTTTCTTTTGAAACTACTAACATTCTAGCGTTAGATTAGTTTATGTACATAAATAATTTATTTTATTGTTGGAGGTTACATTTCGATGTTATAACTCTTTATGCAAGTGAATAACGAAAATAAATATTTTAACAAAAACAAATACCAATGTACGTGTATGGATGGGTGGGTGGGCCAATACCAATGTACGTGTATGGGTGGGCGGGTGGGTCAGTACCAATGTGCGTGTATGGGTGGGCGGGTGGGTCAATAACACTGTACGTGTTAAGGTGGGCGAGTACGTGTATACCTCTTTCTAGAATGCTAAACTTTCCAACCGTTATCAATTCGTATTTGTTTGATACTGATTTTAATGCCACAAACTGCATCTCTGAGGGACCATTCTATCAGAAAATAGAGCACTTTAAATATTAAACATTTAAATCTTCAAATTGATTTTAAACAAATTTATTCTATCTACAATATCGGTTGTGAAAATGTGTATAGCGTGAAGCAGTTTTGAAACGAAAAACAGCTTATTGAATGTAATAATTTTGAAATTTGGAAACCATCAACTGAACACCGGGACAACGTTAGTAGCATATTTCCGTTGTCATATTACGAGTTTTAGTTCTTTTACTGTTTTAGATATTTTATTTTGACTATCGTTTATTTATTATTATTTGACGTATTTTATCTTTTAGGGAAATTTGATCTTTTATTCATTTTTTTATCAATTGAATAAACTTTTACTTTGTGTTCTTTATGTTTTTCCAACGCGATCTCCTTTCTCGCCGAATGCCTTTTTTCGTTATTCCGAAAATTTGGTCTTAACAGTTGACTTATTTGTTTGTTCTGTTTTTGAATCCCATTTATCAAGTTTGTGTTTGCTATCATAATTTCAAATGATGTAATCTTAAATAGAAATAAAAAAAAATCTATGTGATCCATGTTATTGGATTGTTTAGTTTTATTAAGAATTCGGTTATACTTCGTGTGATGTAGGTCTGTACGTTTTCTTCATGTCCCGTTTCGTGTTTGCACAGTTCTCAATGAATGTGTTTGAAGGTAGTAAGTATCTTTCTTCTGTTTTCTTAGTCAAAATTTTCTGTCCTGTTTCTTTGTGTTAGAATTCTTCCTTTTTGTTCAGAGATAGTGTTTCACTTGCACATTCCATTGGTGGTTTTAAGTCGTATTTTTTACGTGGCATTATTTTTTGTTGAATAGATTTTGTGTCATGTAATATACTTTCTTAGTCTTTTGTAACATGTACGTATGCATTGAGTGTATTGTTCCTGTTTAGTAGTTCAGTCCTTGTTTATCACTTTTGTAACATTCCGTTCAATTTTCAAAGAAAAAATAAAACTTTTTAAAATTCTTATTTTGTGATGTTTTACAGAAGATTTCCAACTCACCGTCGGAGACATTATAGAGATTGAAATATACTAGAAGAGCACAGATTTTTTTTTTTTTTTTTTTTTTTTTTTTGAGTGAGTGAGTGAACTTATTCTATTTATTTGTAGTCTCGCTTAAGACTTGTAGGTCTATGTATTCCCATGTATAGCACTGCTTTTTACATGAAACTAACAAACTTCTACTGCCGGGATAACCTCTTTTACAGCCAACATTATTTAAACCAGCTGTCGTGGCCTTAAATGGCCTATTATCTAAAACTATATGACATAAGTTTTATATTTAAATCCAGAAAGGTAGGTTGGGTTAGGTAAATTTAGGTTAGTTAAGTTAGATTGGGTTACCATTAGTTAAGTTATTCACCGACTGTTTAGTTTTGATAAATACTTGTTGAGACAGCAGTTTTTTTTATTTTCACTTTTGTTTAGCCATCCATACGATTTCTTGGAAGAGTACAAGTGCACAATATCGGCGATAAGGATTAACTCAAGCAAATCATGTATTGGCTGTAGGCTAATAACAAACGTAATGAATGAACTGTCTTAAGTGTGTGAATAGCGTAGGGTGGGTAGCGTCCCTCAGTAAGTTGCTTTACATAAATACTACTGACGATCGTTAAGTTAATGAGTTTCCAACTATACATTACAGCCTCTTTATTTTTACGTTTTACTTAAATAGTTATAGTATAAGATCGGAAAAATAAGGTGAAATGCAATATAGTACAATATAGTATCCACACATTAATTAACTGTCCATATGCAAGATATCAACACAGATGGTATTATTGTTAATATTATAAAAAGCTAAACATGTGTATACATGATACAAAGGAATTCTTGTGACAGGCACGTTTTATTGTTCCTTAAAACTAATACAACCAGTTTTATCTGTCATCAAGCCGTCGACAACGGCCCAATTAAACGCCTAATAAAGTTAACTAGTAGATTCGCATTAATATGAATTAGTCAAGAAGAATTCCTAATGAACTATTTCAAAGTTTTAATTAATAGCTGATTAAAAGCCACAAAATTCCACAGTGGTATTTTGATATCCAGGCCACCGTGTGCTTGAATGTGTGTGGATACATTTACGTCAATACGACTGAAGAAGTTCGAGGTCGATCAGCTTGACACCTGATCCGGACCCAACAGACGAGACATACCTGCTCAAGAGAAGTGGCAGCGACAACTAAGCAGCGTCATGACTAAAGAAAACATCCTGACAATAACCTTAGGCCTACAGTTTCAACGGATATACTTGATTTGAATATGTGTACATGAATTGAATGTAATAAGTTTACATCAAATACGTGTAAACTGCGTATGCGACTCTTTGCCCGTCTACCTTGCCTCCCTGATACGGATTACTAAGGTATAAAAATATATATTCTTGTACTAAGTATAATATTACTACTGTACATAGAACCTACTGACAATAGAGTTAGTGACTAAACAATTCTATAACACCTAGTATTTAATTTCCCAACTTTAATTAATATAACATGCAACTATAAAACAAAACGATTTAAATATTTCAATTTATATAGTACTTAAAATTAGAGCCTGTAAATAATATATTAATATATTTTTTTATTTTCCAATATTAGACTTTGTACTTCAATTTATATATTTGATATGAAAATAAATTAAAGATAGCAGAAAACAATATCATAAAATTACTGAAAATTCCAATAAAAAGACAACATTTTAAACCTACTTTGAGAAAACATATGAACACGCACGCGCACACTCACTCACCCTCACGCTCACGCACACACACACACACACACGCATACACACGTGCGCGCGCGTACGCACGCACGCACGCGCGCACACACACACACACACACACACACACACACACACACACACACACACACACACACACACACACACACACACACACACACACACACACACACACACACACGCACACGCGCGCGCGCGCACGCACACACACGCACGCACACGCACACGCACGCACGCACACACACACACACACACGCACGCACACACTCTACTTCAAAACAAATATCAATAAATGTCAAAGTAAATTCTCTTTATTTTACTAAAGAAAATAATAAGTCTCATATCTTCTATATACTATGAAGCCAGACTCTTAAATTTTCCTGAAAACTGCTCTATTATTTTAATTGCTAGTATTATTCGATAATTTTGCTAAAACATTCTTGTGGCTCGAAAATTATAGGTTTTGGTAAAATAAGTGTTAGTTGGCTTAGGTACAATCGGATCACTTGCGTTGCGCAGTTTTGTCCTGTACTCATTTAAGTCTGCACTAATTCTGCTACGGCAATAAAAAAAATTGTAAAACTTTATACACAACTTTTACCAAATGTATTTTACTGTAAATGTAATATGACATCTTAAGAGAGCCTGAGAGCCAAACTTTTTATTCAGAAAATTAAAATTACTAGTCTAACATCTAAATTTTCAAGAGCGGCAATTTAAAACAGAATATATTGTACTATTAAAATTGCCTGTGAGTGAATGTTAAAAGTGATTTTTAAGTGAAGGAAACATATTTTATCAAAAGAAAACGTTATGATCACATATAACCGTTTTAAGTTTAAATTTAAAACATAAACTATTCAATTTTAACCAAGCTTGCTGTGAGTTTGAAATACTCAGATCATACTAAAGACACGCATATAACAACAACGTTAGTTCCTTGAATCATATTTACGTTATTTCAACTAGATATTAAGTTAGAAGCCCGGAATGACGTTGGTGTAAACTGCGCCGCAAAGCTGTAACGGCGACTGAAGCTGCAGTCGCTGATTGACCTATGTGGTAACAGAGCGCAGGAATGTAACGGGAGTGCCACAAGGCACGAACCGACACTTTTACTCCAATATGACAAGCCGTTACCTTGATAGTTTCGCCGGTGGCTCTAGAGACTCCACTATCATCAACTATGCTAATGTTATATCCACTAATTATCGAATGCGTGAGGGAATCCTGCATGGCGCCAGGAACAGTTCTGTGTCGACGACTTGGATGTGCAGTTGGTTATCGGTTCCAGCCGAGCCTACACTACATCGCTTCAATTTTGTTCTTGTGCTATCTTCGAGGGATTTAATATCTAATTTAAATTCAACAACTACTCGTGTTTCCACTTATCAGAAACGGTTAAGAGTAGGCCTAAATTAATTGCACTGTATCAGTATCGATGGGAATTTTTAAAAGAGCAGTCTTGTAACTGTTTTGCGTAGAGAGATTTGTAACTGAACAATAAATTATCATTCAACTAGATAACTTATGTTTGGTTAATAACACCGACAATTATAATTGGGCAGAACAGTAAGCGACCTGCGTATTATATTTAGAGCATACTGGGGTTCCAGCAGCAGAGGGGAATCGTTCCACCGCTGAGCTGCCTGTCTTCACGTGCATGACTACTTTCGGCTCAAGTGTTCAACTTCCGCAACAGCGCTTAGTTTTAAAAATAGCTGTAATTAACTGTAAAAGTTTGTTTACTTACTATTTATTGTTTACAATATTATTCATTGTGTTATTGCTATTATTAATTATTATTTCAATACTAAATAAAGATTTAAATTAATTGTTCTAAAGTTGATTCGGTGGTGTTAATCAAACCAACCCATGGTCACTGCTACTAATGACGTAATGGGCGGGGCTTGCTATTGCACCGCCAGTACGCAGCCCTCCAACATCTTGGTTACCATGACAACTTTTAAGCTGAATTACATAATGGGGGAAGAGTAGTATAAATAAATGCACTAATCATACATAATTCGTGTGCACTTCGATAGTGGCCAGTGAGTAATGGTGATTCACGCTACGGTCAATAACGAGCCGGAAACAAGCTGAATAAACGCCAATTGTCAATGAGCAAACTTACTTTGCCCTAGTTCTTGGAACTCATCACTGAGAGCTTTGTCTAAACACCAATGATTCTCTATTGATACTACCAATGAATGTCGATCGATTTGTTTTGCGATGACCGTAAATCTCTAGTAAATTAAGGTTTCTACTAAATGTCCTGTATGAAATTCCCGTATTTTTTCTCGACTTGTTTGCTGAATTCCCGAATAAAATTGTAAACAAAATAACATTTACAACTTTCCAAGACTAATAATTTTGATAATTTAAAAATTTAAGTTCGAAATTGCAAATAAAAACAACTTTTACAATTACATATTTTATCTCTGAAGTTACCAAAAATAAGCCATGTGCTTGATTATATATTAAACGCGTGTTATCAGTAGTTATCTCAGTGCATTAAAACAAAGAACATTAATCAATCATTTCTTTGAGAACAAATAACATCATTAAATGTACTTAGTTTAAGGAACGTTAGAGATATGTTATATAAAAAAATATATAAACCAGTTAAATAAATTGTTAATGTAGTAAACTACGAATAAAATATAACATATTTGTTTCACATTATATAATCAATAATTAAATATGTAAATCATCATATTTAATACAAATTATTTAATATAATGTAGGGCTTTACAATGAAGATATTACATATATGATAGCTTTTCATCTCAAAACAATTAAATACAAACGGGGGTTTTAAAGCTGGGCCACCACTGGGATGTTGTAAACTATAAACCTGACGACGAATTTAAAATGGAAAACAGTCCTTTACTCTGTGGCAGTTTAAAAGCATATACTTCACGTTTTTACAAAATTATAACTATTACTATCTGAAACAACCATTAAATATTATCCTATATTTTTATTGTGATAGCGAACTCAATATTTTCTTATAAAACACTTCACGTTTTTACAAAATTATAACTATTACTATCTGAAACAACCATTAAATACTATCCTATATTTTTATTGTGATAGCCAACTCAATATTTTCTTATAAAACACTTCACGTTTTTACAAAATTATAACTATTACTATCTGAAACAACCATTAAATATTATCCTATATTTTTATTGTGATAGCGAACTCAATATTTTCTTATAAAACACTTCACGTTTTTACAAAATTACAAAAATACAAAAATCTGAAACAACCATTAAATATTATCCTATATTTTTATTGTGATAGCGAACTCAATATTTTCTTATACAACACCTAATATTCTAATGTAATTTCGTAATGAAATGAAAAAAGTCTTTATTAATGTGGCTACTTAGTCCTCTATACCACTTGATCACAGAAAAAAACATTTTGCAAAGTATAATACAGGTAATGTATGTCTTAAAACTATTTAAGTACACTCGCAACCATAATTCATATCTGGCTCGCACACATAGACAGCGCAGTCAACCCCTCGCTTGGTTTAGGATCGTAAATTTAATTTTAAGACCTTTTTATACTTGAGTTATTTTTTATATTACCAACCGTATATGAGTTACAATTTAGGGATATACAAAAAACAAAAACAACAATGTAACATATAGAATAGGTTAGTTAAAAATAAAAAAATACGATAAGCAGAAGTGTAAATAGTGTAAAATGTATTCATTAGTCATGTAGTATTATGTATAATTAATGTTTTTAAGTTGTTTTGTTTAGGTATTTTTTATTCATTTTTGGCTTTTGTATCATAATCTTAATGTACTACTTTTTTTGTGGTTTAAGTGGTAGAGAGGACTAAATAGTCCTAACTTCGCCACATAAATAAAGGCATTTTTCATTTCATTTCAGAAGTAAGTTATTTCAAAATCAGGCCTGATATTGTCAGTAACAATTTGGAATAACAAAAATCGGAGAATTTTAGTATAAGCTTAAAAATAATAAAACTGAATATACCTCTGATGCCAAATGCATAAAAAAGGTTCAACATTAATTTAATAAATAGGGCAACAGCATTAAATTAGTAAATTTCGTTAATATTACTTAAATCACGTAAAATACTGAGTCTTGTTAGCTATATTACCATCGAGTAATACTTCTTATTATTCATGTCTAAAAATTGGAATTCCTGACGTTTACCCACATTTTCGCTACTTCACAAAATCCCGGACTCCTTACTTTTCCAGGCCAGTAGACACTTTGTAAACGATTTATTCCTGCTTTAAGATTGTTTTATGCAAATTGTACATTAAAATCGTGCTTAGTTGTGGATAATTCATATTATTGAAGATAACAAGTAGAGTCACCAGTCATCTATGAGAGTGTGAATGGATCATGTTCGCAGATACATGCTTCCGCCGGCGAGAAAAATATTTCAAAGAAGTAGCAGTCAACATGGTCCAAGTCCCTGTATGTAGCAGTCAACATGGTCCAAGTCTCTGTATGTAGCAGTCAACATGGTCCAAGTCTCTGTATGTAGCAGTCAACATTGTCCAAGTCTCTGTATGTAGCAGTCAACATGGTCCAAGTCTATATGTAGCAGTCAACATGGTCCAAGTCTATATGTAGCAGTTAACATTGTCCAAGTCTCTGTATGTAGCAGTCAACATGGTCCAAGTCTCTATATGTAGCAGTTAACATTGTCCAAGTCTCTGTATGTAGCAGTCAACATGGTCCAAGTCTCTGTATGTAACAGTCAACTTGGTCCAAGTCTCTGTATGTAGCAGTCAACATGGTCCAAGTCTCTGTATGTAGCAGTCAACATGGTCCAAGTCTCTGTAGGTAGCAATCAACTTGGTCCAAGTCTCTGTATGTAACAGTCAACATGGCCAAAGTCTCTGTATGTAACAGTCAACATGGTTCAAGTCTCTGTATGTAACAGTCAACATGGTTCAAGTCTCTGTATGTAACAGTCAACATGGTTCAAGTCTCTGTATGTAACAGTCAACATGGTTCAAGTCTCTGTATGTAGCAGTTAACATTGTCCAAGTCTCTGTATGTAGCAGTCAACATGGTCCAAGTCTCTATATGTAGCAGTTAACATTGTCCAAGTCTCTGTATGTAACAGTCAACATGGTCCAAGTCTCTGTATGTAGCAGTCAACATGGTCCAAGTCTCTGTATGTAGCAGTCAACATGGTCCAAGTCTGTGTAGGTAGCAATCAACTTGGTCCAAGTCTCTGTATGTAACAATCAACATGGCCAAAGTCTCTGTATGTAACAGTCAACATGGCCAAAGTCTCTGTATGTAACAGTCAACATGGTTCAAGTCTCTGTATGTAACAGTCAACATGGTTCAAGTCTCTGTATGTAACAGTCAACATGATCCAAGTTTCTGTATGTAACAGTCAACATAATACACATGAAAGACGCGAATCGTAAAATATAATAAGACGTAATTTTATACGTTTTAATGAAAACGTTTAATCACATAAGTTTGTTATTTTTTAATTGCTATCCTCCTATTTCCTCAGAATGAAAATATTTACAAACATTTTTTGGGTCAGTGCTACTTGACCCCGCCGGGACAACACCAGCCCCGTTGTGTAGGCGTATTGAGCGGGAGTGTGTTTACCCGTCACCTAGCAACGGACAAATGGGTCACTGGCCATCAATAAATAAGCACCTGGCATCGCTGGTGTTTACATCGGATGTCAGAACTTACATTGTGCCGACTGAGTGGAATGCAATTCTATTTGGTGTTTTTTTAAATATATCAGTCTTCACAATAGGAACCGAAGAAAAGCGCTCAATTGTGTGGTCACTTTTATAAAAAAACAAAAAACAATTTACTCAATAAAAGACAAACATAGCCTATTTTCTGATGTACTGACATCGATTTAATGCATTGGAACTACAGAATATAGCAGACATAAGGTGTACTTATTTATTGTATCAATTAAATATAGTTACATGATGGCAATAAACTCCTTATAAATAGTACCCTACACTAAGAATGAGGCCACGACACGGGTGATAAAAACTTATTCTATATTTTAGTGGGGAAGATTCATGGAAGTAAATTGTTTTATCACAGCACAGTGGTTATGGGAATGAGGTAGAACACTACGTGACATGGTCGGTGCCAGTGACGCATGTTGGCGATTGTTGCATTTTCCTATTTAAAAATCATCGCCTGCAATACATTGTCTATCCGTTCATCTTGAAGGAAAAACTACTAATTTGTTAGACGCAACTAACAGAGCGTAGTATCATTTGGCACTTGGACAACATTTATGTCAACAGAGTGACACTCTGTCGAGTCTTAACCGTAAATAACCAAATGAGTCCAGTTTAAAAACATGATGCTTGCATTTTTTTAGTAAGAATATGAAACATAAAGTTCCTATTCCCAGTAGACGTTGGAATGTGACATGTAATTGGTATGTCTGACTTAATTCATTGAGACGTACGAAGGTCATTTATTTGTATTTACTGTACTTACTATCATTACTATTATATATTTCGATCAACGTTGTGCAGGTCATTAAACGCAGTGTATATTTATAATTTTTAGCGAGTTGCATTGCACTTATTTCTGCAATTACTATTTTCCGTCTAATTCTACCACAAAATAAAAAAGGTTCTACTTTGCACAAAGAGCATAATTGTAGTTAATAGTGGCAACCTAACTCTAAACACCTCTACACACATATCGTATGATGTGTTGTCAGCCACCATTTAGTAATTAAAAAAAAAGCTGTGATAAACCTGTAAATGTGTATCAAGATCTAAAAGTCATAATATATATTAATAAAACAAAATATTAAGCGATCTCCTGTCACAAAGCTACATCCAATCCATTTTAGACCTGCCTCACTGATTATATTAATGCTGGCTAATCCCTCCGTAAAAGAAGGCATGGGCACTCTGTGACTATGTGATCCATTGTTTGAATAGACACCCCGTTGTCACATGACTGATCTAGTGTCAATCCCCATTTATACTTCCAGTAGTTATATGTGCGCTCGCTAGTTTGGGACCGATCCAACAGTGTCCATTCGATTATTATCCTTAATACTACAAGTATTACTATTATCAACCCCATTTTGATGTTGAGGGTGATGTTGATCATGTTCACAACAAATCTTAAAGTTGTACATAGCCCCTGGATAGTTCTAGACGAGCTACAAACATGGTAGCTGGACCGTCACGAATTGGGATCTCCCAGCTATGGCAGCTACCACACAAAATCTTCGGATGATTTTTCTTAATACAAAACTATTTTGTGATTTGACTCTATCATTCGCTTTGTATTTCTTGCCCTTTCTTTTCTCATAATCTATCTTAACAATTTATAATACTACTTGCAAAATGTTCTTGTTATTCAGAATATTAACACTTTTACTAATGCTGTTAATACAGTTGAATTACTATTTTATTTCTGTGATATTTGTATAAATTGTGAATTTTTAACTTCTTATGTTCAGTTTAATTCTTAGTAACCTTTTAACATTAACCTGAGAATCATTCCGCGTTGTTTCTTTCTTTCTTGTCGTCCTTCATCTAGAAATCAATTGCAAAAACAAATTCACTCAGCCAGCGTTTTCCTTTAAATGAAGATTTGTTTCCCCACATTAGTAGCATCTTCTAGGTCAAAATGAAATCATCCAATTCTTGAAGGTACCGGTAGTCAATTTTACATCTAAAATTAATTTTAAACGTGTGGTTTACCTTACAATTAGAATGAGAACAATTTCAGAGATTTTCATGTTTATACTCTTTTGAATTTCAAAACGTTCTTTCAAAAACATCACAGCTAAAGAACTCCCAGACAGTCAACGAGTGACTGGGACTATTGTATAAGCAACATTGTCCTGTGAATTTGGTTCATCTTAATTTGGTAAAATAGGTCCAAACATCGTTTGATAAATAAATTGCTAATCGAACTGTCCAGTGAAATGAAAGCCAACACAATTTGGTTAAGTAAGTTTAAACATCCTTTGGGAAAAAGGTTCCAAAAACATCCGGTAAATTTAATTGCAACCAGACGAAATGGGTTTCGAAATCATCAGGTGAAAAAGGTACCGAAACTATGCACGTCCGGAAATATGAATTCAATTGTTTGAGGAAAGTAAAAATAGTTGCAAATTAACTATCATTCATATATACATTATAAACAACTACGCATGTTCACTGCACAATTTTCGTTGTACCTGAACTTATGCTCGTGTTTTAAAACCATCGGTCTGAAAATATATTAATTATAGCTTTCAGCAGTCGTCAACTGATACTAAAATGTTTTCAATTTACTTAACACACAAAGCGCCATTTAAATGCTGGAGAGGTTGACGTCAATTCAGAGGAATGGAGTTTGATCCTGTGGAAACCAACATTAAGAGTGTTAATCACTCAACAAATATTCCCTGAGTAATGGAGCCCCGTGTCAGCTTCCTGCAATTAACATTATCACTGGATCGAGAGTAATGTAATGGTAATAATTATGGAATGTTAAATACAATTTTCAATTGAACGTGAAGTAGAACATTATTTTTATCTTTAATTTTATTTAGTCGAGTAATTCATTTTACAGTCACAGCTTTATAAATTCACATTATAAGCGACATATAAGAGTATTTTAACGAACCCCCTCTTTAACTATTGTGGTTACTTTTTATTACTGAGAGTAAATCTCAGCTAGCCTTCCCTTCAGGGCACCTTTTCATGTTTTTTTATCCAAACATAAAGCGTTGTTTCGGTGTTATTATGGTTATTCATAATCTGTTGATGGGCTGCAGTGACTTCAAAAGACTATCGATCATGTAACAAGAGCATAGTTCCAGTAGGCCCTACATTAGTAGCATGAACCTGATCTAAGTATGTAATAGCAATGAACATGATACTAGTCTGTACGTAACAATGAACATGATCTAAGTCTGCAAGTAGCAATGAACATGATCTAAGTCTGTAAGTAGCAATGAACATGATCTTAGTCGACATGTAGCAATGAACATGATCTAAGTCTGTAAGTAGCAATGATCATGATCTTAGTCGACATGTAGCGATGAACATGATCTTAGTCGACATGTAGCAATGAACATGATCTTAGTCAACATGTAGCAATAAACATGATCTAATTCTGTAAAAAGCAATGAACATGATCTTAGTCTGTAAAACGCAATAAACATGATCTTAGTCGACATGTAGCAATAAACATGATCTTAGTCTGTAAAAAGCAATAAACATGATCTTAGTCAACATGTAGCAATAAACATGATCTTAGTCAACATGTAGCAATAAACATGATCTAATTCTGTAAAAAGCAATGAACATGATCTTAGTATGTAAAAAGCAATAAACATGATCTTAGTCGACATGTAGCAATAAACATGATCTTAGTCAACATGTAGCAGTAAACATGATCTAATTCTGTAAGTAGCAATGAACATGATCTTAGTCTGTAAAAAGCAATAAACATGATCTTAGTCGACATGTAGCAATGAACATGATCTAAGTCTGTAAAAAGCAATGAACATGATCTTAGTCGACATGTAGCAATGAACATGATCTAAGTCTGTAAAAAGCAATAAACATGATCTTAGTCAACATGTAGCAATGAACATGCCCTAATTCTGTAAGTAGCAATGAACATGATCTTAGTCGACATGCAGCAATGAACATGATCTAAGTCTGTAGGAAGCATTGAACATGATCTAAATCTGCATGTAGTAATGCCTGATCCAATTCTGTAAGTAGCAATGAACATAATCTATGTCTGTAAGTTGCAATGTACATGATCTAAGTCTGTAAGTAGCATTGAACAATTATCTAAAATTGCATGTAACAATGAACCTGGTCTAAGTCTGTAAGTAGCAATTAAACATGGTTTAAGTCTCTGTATGTAGCAGTTAACATTGTCCAAGTCTCTGTATCTAGCAGTCAACGTGGTCTAAGTCTCTTTCTGTAGTAATCAACATGGTCCAAGTCTCTGTATGTAACAGTCAATATGGTCCAAGTCTGTACTTAACCGTAAACATGGTTCGTCTGTATGTAGCAGTGAATGTGGTCAACTATCTATTTGTACGTAGCATGCAACATGGTGCAAGGCTCCGAATGTAGCAGTCAATGAGTCTCTGAATGTAGCAGTGAGCATGGTAATTAGTGTTTCCAAAGAAAACTAACACGTAGGATCAGACTGAGGTCACAGAATTTTCTTCAACGGAGGTTTAGGAATAACGTGTTCTCGTTACGCTGATCTATCCGTAACATCCTCCACTAATAGGTCCCTTTGCACCAGCAACATGTACCTCAGCCTTTTAACTACTGGTATAAGCATTGACGATGGTACTTCATTATAAATTAATATTTTAATTCAATTGCGTGCAGGTAAATAACTAATCTTACCACTGGTATCATCGTATCATACTTACTCTAGTCTACAAGCCTCTAAACAATCTTGCCCCTGGTATCATCGTATCAGACATACTGTAGTCCAAAAGCCTCTAAACAATCTTGCCCCTGGTATCATACTTACTGTACTCTACAAGCATCTAAACAATCTTGCCCCTGGTATCATCGTATCAGACATACTGTAGTCTACGAGCCTCTAAACAATCCTGCCCCTGGTTCATCGTATCAGATATACTGTAGTATACAAACCTCTTAAACAATCTTGCCCCTGGTATCATCGTATCAGACATACTGTAGTCTACAAGCCTTTAAACAATTTGCTCCTGGTATCATCGTATCAGACATACTGTAGTCTACAAACATCTTAAACAATCTTGCCCTTGGTATCATAGTATCATACTTACTGTAGTCTACAAGCCTCTAAACAATCTTGCCCCTCGTATCATACTTACTGTAGTCTACAATCCTCTAAACAATTTTGTTCCTTACAATTTTGTTCATAGTATCATACTTACTGTAGTCTACAAGCCTCTAAACAATTTTGTTCCTGGTATCATAGTATCATACTTACTGTAGTCTACAAGCCTCTAAAGAATCTTATTCCTGGTATCATAGTATCATACTTACTTTAGTCTACAATCCTCTAAACAATTTTGTTCCTGGTATCATAGTATCATACTTACTGTAGTCTACAAGCCTCTAAACAATCTTATTCCTGGTATCATAGTATCATACTTACACTGTAGTCTACAAGCCTCTAAACAATCTTGCCCTTGGTATCATAGTATCATACTTACTGTAGTCTACAAGACTCTAAACAATCTTGTTCCTGGTATCATAGTATCATACTTACTGTAGTCTACAAGACTCTAAACAATCTTGCCCTTGGTATCATAGTATCATACTTACTGTAGTCTACAAGACTCTAAACAATCTTGTTCCTGGTATCATAGTATCATACTTACTGTAGTCTACAAGACTCTAAACAATCTTGCCCTTGGTATCATAGTATCATACTTACTGTAGTCTACAAGACTCTAAACAATCTTGCCCTTGGTATCATAGTATCATACTTACTGTAGTCTACAAGACTCTAAACAATCTTATTCCTGGTATCATAGTATCATACTTACTGTAGTCTACAAGACTCTAAACAATCTTATTCCTGGTATCATAGTATCATACTTACACTGTAGTCTACAATCCTCTTAAACAATCTTACCACTGGTATCATCGTATCTTACTTATTGTAGTCCACAAAACCCTAAAAGCAGCTTCAATTACGTCAGTTAACGTTCTTTGTACATTACCTATAAGTAAGTAAATGTAATCGTAGTTACTACGGATGATTGTTCCTCAGAAAGCACCATCATCCAAAAGTTAAAAGTATGTTCAATACGGTTTATGAATAAAACCAAACTTCGTAAATTTATATCAAAATTTATAAAACAGAATATGTTTTAAGTTTGATTTTCACTAACTAGCATTACATACTGCTAATAGAATTTTTCACACTCTTTTAGTTTAATTTTTTACACGAAAATTTGTCAAAGAAAAAGAAAGTTTTTCTTTTAATTTAGAGGACCTTTTCCTTTTGGTTCACGTTATGGCCTAGGTCCAAACTCTCTGAAAGATAACAACTCTTATCAACCAGTGTAATTATCTCACTACACACATAAGATATACTAATCCGTCCTCCAAGAATCCATCCCCGGACAGATATCCGCTACATTTAACATAGGAAGTGCAATTAAACAAATGTGCGTAAATAAACAACCAGTATACGGTGGAAGCCGTCCAATTGGTCGACAGAGAGAGGGGGTGGGTCAGCGTCTTCATATAAAATGTGTGGCGCGCTCCTCCAGGCCAGTCTGTGAGTGTACCTTGGACCACTAGACGACAGGTAAGCACTCCCTACCACCTAGCCGCTCATTTACGACAACACTTAGCAATAGTTAATAACAACATCGATCTCGTTACATCAGATGTAAAATTATAAAAATATTTTAAATTTAGCATTTTTTGTAGAATCGATATTTTAACAGCTAATTGTATAAACATTTAAATAAAGGAAAATGTACTTAGATAAGTTTGATATCATATTAAGTTTGAACATTTTGTATCTTAATGATAGAATCAAATCGCTGACTAATTATGATGGATTTTCTTTTGCATTCATATTTTATCAATAGCATAGAATTTGTATTTTTAAGTCCAACGTTTAAACATTTGTGTTTACAAATGTTTCAACTCGTGACATGGACGCCAAAAAAAGATTAATAAAAAAGTGCATGATTTTAGTTAATGCACGGGAATTTTTCTTAACAACATTAATATAATAGAAACTTTGTTTAACATTTCAACAATTTATATAAATAGCTTAAAATAAGAATCGCTTTGCAGTCTCCTCTTTCAGCATCTCGAATAAGTACATTCTCTATACTTTCAATAAGTAAACAATTAAATTTCCAGAAATTAATATTAACTGTATATTGCTTGGTTGGTTATTCTTTCCATTAGTGTGATACAATTAACATAAGTTATTAGTTAAAATAAAAAGTAATTAATGTTGGCTGCCATTAAGTTTTGCCTTTACATGTCATTTGACGCGTATTCGGCACATAACGGTGGTCTTATTTGACTCTACGGTGTTTGATATGAAATTATATTCCTCAAAAACACGTTTCTTTTTACATGGTAGTGAAAATTAATAGTAAAAGATCTCCATTCTTTAGGCGATTAACTTTTACAAAACTATAATTATTTATATAAACATTAAATTAATTTGTTATCCATGCATCGATTGTAGATGTTAAATAACTGCAGATTTAAAACTTTAAAATACTTTAATACCAATCAACACTCACCTCATTATGAAATAGTATATTTACAATAGATTATGTTTTCTAAAACTGAGTATTAATAATAATAGCTAAGATTAGTAAAAGTTGTGATAATATGATAACGTTTCAATGGAATGCAGCGGAACAACAGCACCAACGATTCTGGCAGCCTGTTAAATAAATGGTCGGTGCGGTGGAAGAATGAAATTAAAATTATAGAAGTTAAAGGATTGTCTAATAAACAAGTAATATGAAACAATTGTATGAGAAAGTCTTAAATATAAAGCTGTAAAATGTCAATTACAATATTACTCGAACTATCTGACAAAGGAGGTGATGAATTTAATGCGTTGCTAATCTGCAATTGATAGGAGTACCAGTTTATATCATACATTGATAATAACCAATCGCAAATAGTATTGGTATTAAAATAATTGCTTTCGAAAAGGTTTAAAAGCGCACAACACCGAGAAAGCTTGATAAAGACGTTTCAATTGTAATGGTTTAGACAATGGTGAAAATTTAAAACCATTCAAATATCTGTTTATGTGTATATTGTAAACTGTTTATTTTTAAAACATAACTAAATGGATAAACATACTAATCAAAAATATTATTGTACTTAATTTAATTCATTTAATATTTTCTCTTCACAACAATAATTTAGATTTGATTCAAGTTTATTAAATTTAGATCTGATTAATGGATATATTAATTATATTAATGGTGTAAAATTAACAACTGTAAACTGTTCTTTGACAATTTTCCCAACATGTCTGTCTAATAAACTAATACAAACATGTAACAACAATGCCTGGACTCAGTTAAGAACTCAAAAAACGCGAGCCTCTCTAGCCATTGCAAGTTTATATACATACTTGGACAAAAGTCTGGAATATATTTATTATTTTTTAAACTATTGAACAAACGTAATGAGACTGTGTAGTTTTATGTACGAGTACATGTCCCTATACCAAACATTCAGCGACATTTTATGTACTTTTCGCATAGCCAGGGGATGGATGGCCCATGAAGGAAGTCTTAAAAATGTTTAATGTAAGCCTACCTCGAGTTATAATTCATTTTAAAGGTTAAAGGTTTGTAAAACACTACAGTGCAAACCTGAGTGTTGCACTGGAGATGACCCAGTCAAAGAATATCTCAACGAATTTAATGCCATATAACTAATACTTCTTAGGAACAAGGATAAGATAGTTATTATCTAGCGATGGGTACAGTTACATTTTCACTGATAGAATATGAGAAATTAATTTTTTATTGTAAAAAATTATTATAAACATCTTCTTAAACTATTTTTAGGGTATACCTACTGTCAAAAGTGTTTTAATATATTTTTAATTTTTATTGTTGTTAAATAATGTAGTTTCGTTATTTAACGAATAACGAAATAACATAACAGTCTTTCGTTACGATTGTTAACAATCAACGACATATTCAGCAACATGGACCTGAAACTGTTAAATAAATAGCCGTATAACTAAGAAGAATTAGTTATATAATATTAAATTCTTTTAGATGCTGTATTTCCTGTCTGGGCCATTCTTTTGACCTCAGGTTTGCACTTTTGTATTGTACAAACAAAGACCTTTAAATTGAGGCATAACTCAAGGTAGGCTTACACTAAAAATTTCTCAGACTTCCTTCGTGGGCCATCCCCTGGCAACACGAAAAAGGAGTAAAATATATCTAAATGTTTGGTATAGGGACATGTAACATAACTACAACGTTTCATTACGTCTCCAAAATAGTTTTAAAATTAATAAATACATTCCAGACTTTTGCCCAACCCCGTGTAAGACCATAATTAAATGCAGACCTTTTTTAATACCATTCATCATTTTAACCTCTCCCAATTAAGTTTGTGTCTTATTATAGTTATTAAAATATTACTGAGAAACTTAAGATACAAAACTTGAAGCGAATTAGGAAACTATGCTTGATATACCTTAACTATATTAATATAACCAGTTGTATTATGTCCTGTAGTATTATGACCTGTTGTATTATGACCTGTATGATTGAACAAAAACAAGGTAAAGTTTACACATTCCATTAGAGCTTTGGAATTAATAACATCTAGCTTTAACACAATAGGTTTATAGAAATCAACCACAAACCTATTGTGTAGGAGATACGAGGATCTATTATTAATGTTATCAATCTAAATCATTGTTAATTCTAAAACTCTAGAGATTGTTAACATGTAATTAAATCTATGTATTATGACGTTTGATATTTAATATTTTACAACTGTCAACAGCAAAAATTATAATTATTTATTTATTTGCCATAAAAGTGTCAGCTAAAATAAAAAAGTTTAATAAAGATTCCACTTTTGCAATTTAAAGTAAAAATTCTAAATTTACAACGAAAACCCAAATAAAAAACCGAGAGCAGGGATTGACATGGAAGCGTTTATGATATCAACTATCTTGTTGTTTTTAAAAATCACTTTCTATAGATTTTCAGGACAGAATGTAAATATTGCTTAGGCGTGTAATAGGCTGTATACTAAAATAAGCATATGTCAAACAAACTAAGATTGATATACGCTAAATGGAATTGTTTCGACCAATAATAATCAGTTTTATAAAATCAAAAAAACACAGAAACTTGACGAACATTGAAACATTTCTGAACATTGAATATTTGATACATTTACTTATATACGAGTAATATATTCACAAGCTACAATATCATACAATTATAAGCTACATGAACTAATGTATTTGATTACTTTTATTATTAATTTGTTTAGTTTTTCGTGGCTTCATATAAATCAAACGTAAATTTTTTTGGAAGGTAAAGTACACGAAAATCCATATCACGCGGTTAGTTCACAACAGACTAGTTCACAACAGACATTGAAAATCCACTTCAAACTAAGATGTCTGAAGGCCGTATACGTAAAACCAAATCGATCTTGCAATGAAATATTTACAAATTTCGGAGTTATTGTGAATCGATGAAAGCTTCATTTGTGAAAGAGGTAGTTTGGTGCACGCGACACAGCTGATATCTTCCTCCATAATAGTGATAGTGCACGCAAGGTTTGACCTACAACAACTCACTTGTTACTCGCCCGTGTCAGCTGATTACGTTGTCGATTAAACCTATGTTCATTGTTACTTGCACACGATAGTTCTCATTACCTATTCTGTGTTCAACCTAGGGCTGAATATACAACCCTATACACCAATATACAACGCTATACACAAATATACAACGCTATACACCAATATACAACCCTATACACCAATATACAACGCTATACACAAATATACAACGCTGTACATAAATATACAACGCTATACACCAATATACAACCCTATACACCAATATACAACGCTATACACAAATATACAACGCTATACACAAATATACAACGCTATACACCAATATACAACCCTATACACCAATATACAACGCTATACACCAATATACAACCCTATACACCAATATACAACGCTATACACAAATATACAACGCTATACACCAATATACAACCCTATACACCAATATACAACGCTATACACAAATATACAACGCTGTACATAAATATACAACGCTATACACCAATATACAACACTATACACCAATATACAACGCTATACACAAATATACAACGCTATACACCAATATACAACCCTATACACCAATATACAACGCTATACACAAATATACAACGCTATACACAAATATACAACGCTATACACCAATATACAACACTATACACCAATATACAACGCTATACACAAATATACAATGCTGTACATAAATATACAACGCTATACACCAATATACAACCCTATACACCAATATACAACGCTGTACATAAATATACAACCCTATACACCAATATACAACGCTATACACAAATTTACAACGCTATACACCAATATACAACCCTATACACCAATATACAACGCTATACACAAATATACAACGCTGTACATAAATATACAACGCTATACACCAATATACAACCCTATACACCAATATACAACGCTGTACATAAATATACAACTCTATACACCAATATACAACGCTATACACAAATATACAACGCTATACACCAATATACAACGTTATGCACCAATATACAACGCTATGCACCAATATACAACGCTATACACAAATATACAACACTATACACCAATATACAACGCTATACACCAATATACAACGCTATACACAAATATACAATGCTGTACATAAATATACAACGCTATACACCAATATACAACCCTATACACCAATATACAACGCTGTACATAAATATACAACCCTATACACCAATATACAACGCTATACACAAATTTACAACGCTATACACCAATATACAACCCTATACACCAATATACAACGCTATACACAAATATACAACGCTGTACATAAATATACAACGCTATACACCAATATACAACCCTATACACCAATATACAACGCTGTACATAAATATACAACGCTATACACCAATATACAACGCTATATACAAATATACAACGCTATACACCAATATACAACGTTATGCACCAATATACAACGCTATGCACCAATATACAACGCTATACACCAATATACAACGCAATACACCAATATACAACACTATACACCAAACCAATATACAACGCTATACACCAATATACAACTCTATACACCAATATACAACGCTATACACCAATATACAACCCTATATACAAATATACAACGCTGTACACCAATATACAACGCTATACACCAATATACAATGCTATACACCAATATACAACGCTATACACCAATATACAATGCTATACACCATTATATATAACCCTATACACCAATATACAACGCTATACACCAATATACAATGCTATACACCATTATATATAACCCTATACACCAATATACAACGCTATATACCAATATACAACGCTATACACCATTATACAATGCTATACACCAATATACAACGCTATACACCAATATACAATGCTATACACCATTATATATAACCCTTTACACCAATATACAATGCTATACACCAATATACAACCCTATACACCAATATACAACGCTATACACCAATATACAACGAGTTTTTCATCTACTCTTTCTTCTAAAACAAGTACTAATTATATTATAATTTAGGAACTAAAAAAATTTAAATATTGTCTTTTTAAGAAACGTTTTTACAGGATAGGTTATGCATTAAAAGTTATTGTATGCATCGTTTGGCCTTCATAGGCTAGCTACCAAACTTATAACAGATTAAAAATGTATATATTAAATATTTTATAAAGATTTTATTTTATTTAGATATTCAATAAATTAAATCTAGTAGTGCGGAGTACACAAAGGTTTAAATATACCATTACTCGTCACAAAACTAATGCAGGTTCGGTAACCATTCAACACCTGATTCTCCGATCACCCAATCCCCCACCTGAAAAGGAAGCAATGGGCTGTCATAAACGTCGACTCTGCAAACATATCACTGATCATTTGCCATTCCCTACTTATATTTCCAGAAGTCGCATCTTCCCACAACCGTGCGAAAGCGACTCAACATAATCCATTCCTTACGATGAAGGTGAAATGACCGATTAAGGTTTTGATACCAGAAACTTGTTTCGACCGTCATACATATCCCAAGTCAACGCCACGTTGAAATGTTGGTGAAAATTCGTTTGAGAATAACTGGGAAGCTAGTCGAAGAGGTGATTTTCTATATTTAAGTCGCCATACACGTTGTGAGATATCTTGCAAAATGGGGAGATTCGGAGTAGATAAGATCTTTTTAAACTCTCTGAGAAGTGCCTCTTTGCGTCTTATATTCGGAGTAGCTATGCAAACAGCACTGGAGGAGGGTACAATGAGGGAACCGCTGATAGCCCTTATCGCCCCATTTAGTTGTATATAAATCTATAGCATATGTGTATTGTTAAGCCACATGGAAAAACAATTTTCAGCGGTGGAGTAAACCAGGATGTACGCAGGCTTGTGCGTTGGCTCCCCACAATGATCCAGCAAGTTGTTGCACAATGTTAGTTCTGGTTCTCACTTTACCTGCTGTTTTTTTGTAGGTGACTTTTAAACAGAAAGATAGTTTAAAATTTATTGAAATATTGACATACACTTAGTTGTTTTAAAATATGCTCAGCAAAATTTTAGACGTAGGTTGCCGTCTATATAAGATCACTTTGGTTTGAACTTTCTGATGCAAATACCTGCCTATATACTTTTTAACATTTCATAAGGGTAGACATAATTACTACAGTTCTTCATTTTATTTTGGCGAAGTTTATACGTTTCCTATGGTGCTTAGAAGACATATGTCCCTGGAATCATTGACCTGTTGTATTAAGATTCGACCAAAGCTAAATTTATAATGCGGTTTGCGCTGTTTTAGGCTTTGATGTATGTAACAAATACACACTTCAGTCAGTATGAGTGAATGTTGCAACACTTTTTCAGGCGTTTCTTTACTTTCATAATTATTATTTTAAATGTTATATAGTTTCATATTTCTATGATCGTATCAAAATGAAAATTGGAATAGTTTTCCTGTAGGTTTTCCAATACAGTTTTAATGTTTTTATTTTATTGTTGTTTTTGAGCATAACACTTTGTTTTCAAAATACCTCAATAATATAAATAACAGAGAATTGAGTGTTTTCATTCTTCAAAATAATATTTTTATATCTTTAATTTTTTTCAAAGAATGTTTGAACGTAAGTTCAGTTAAAGTAGGCCTAACATTTAAAATTGCAAAAAGGTTGTCATGTAAAACACGTTACAGTTCTGTCGAAAGATTCTAAAAATAACTATAAAAACAGAAAATGAAACATAATGTTTTAAAATCATGTTCGACTATCTTGAAAAAGTTAAAAGTAGTTTCTGAAAATTATTTAAATTTGCCATGCTCATTTTATTGACTTATAAAACATAATATTAACATGTTAAAGAACATTTAAGAGTCTGCAGAAGATGTTGGTCATGTTGGTTATAATCTCATAAGAACGATGTTGTTTTTAACCGGACATACAATCACGCATATCCGCATTAAACAGTTATTTTTAAACGGATTTTTTTCAAACAAATTCATTTGATCAAAAATGAAATTGGGCGTTGGAATTGCTTTGCGAATTCCTAATTAGTTTTATAGAAAAATACTTAATTTGAATTTTTTATTTTCGCCTATTTTTCAAAACTATGTGTTTGTATTCCAAATATTAAAAGCAAACCCAATGCGCAATATGATAACGTTTAAAATGGCACCTCATACACAACCTTTGGTCAGTAAATAACGAAAAAAATGTATTCGCAAATAACATGGTTCTTAAAACCAACATGGCCGACAGTCTCTGCAGTAATTAAGTACACTGTGGTTGGATGTAAATAATTATTATAAGAAATAACAACACAGTAAAACTCAGCATTAGTTATCATTATACAAAAAAACCTACAAATAAAATTAAACAGTAGTTTTACGTTTTGTACTCTGAAAAATCGGTGATCACCATGTTTTACTCGTATAATTGCACGTTATGGCATCTAAATTTTAAAATTTTAATAAAAGTGTTAGTAATTTATCGTAGATTTTTGTTCCAACTAGGATACAATTTTACTTAATTTATAATGAAAATTAAAAATGCATGCATTATGGTACGTGGTTATGGACCCGTTCGTATGGTTTGTATAGAACAAACCATTAATTAACTGACATGCTTGAAATCAAACTTACGCACTCTTATATTTTCTCCTACGAATAAACCGATGGTAAAAACAATAGTTGAATTCTTATTAATGTAATCATCGGAGCTAGCCTATAACATACCAACAGCAGCTTTGGGCACGACTTTTTTATATGTTTGTTTATATGGTTTTTTACATTGACCTTGTAGCGATTCTCGGAAAGAGCCTTTACTATAAAGCCATTGGTTCAAGATAACCTTCTGTGAGCCACTTAATAAACAATATAAAATTATACTAATTTCTTAATGATAGATAGATGGTAGCTTGAGTTTACGTTGTAACGTGCGGCTTATAAATAAACGTAGTTAGACAGTAAAAAAAACAAGATGCAATAATCTAGTTAACACAACCAGTAAGAGTTGCCAGGTAGGCAAGGCTATGACACCTCAAACGTTCATTTACCTCTATAATGAAGGTTCATTGTCTCAACATTGGCGGAGGTATACGTTTCATAGCCAATGAAACAGTTACACGTTTCTCAGGGTTCACAAAGTCTATCTAGTAAAGTGGTAAGTAAATAGCTAACCACTCTAATGTCGTCAATTTGCCTTCCTGGGAAATGAATTCCAATCTGTTCCCAAATGGCCCTCAACGTTGTTTAAACTGTGGTTTGCTGTGGCTTGACTACAGTGGTTAGACAATTTCCCCGTTAGACCACAAGATAGGGTACACTTAGGATTTTGTGCCAGGGGCAAAAAAGGCTAACAGTGCCCTGGGGCAGGCAATTACGGCCATCAGAGCTGAGCGAACGACGGTTTAATGGCGGCCGTCTGCTGTGACCCGGAGCCACAAGTAATCAATGCCGGTGTACTCGACACACACTCAATGGGTTTGTGTTATTTTATCTTTTAAATTGAAATATTTCAAGCTTACATTTTCAAGACATTCGATACGTTTTAAACTAATGCTGACACCGCTAGAGACATAGTTAGGGGGCTACGGTGTAAAGATAGAAATAGGAAGGGACTGGGTTGCAGACTTTCTTCAACTAATCTTCAATAACGTTCCAATATTGGAGATTAATCAACTAGTATTCTGATTAATATTAATAATTATATTAACTGAGCTTTGCGGCAGTTCCGTTAGCCATTTAATTGCTAGTATACCGAGCTTTATTTTTCAGAGAATTATTGTACTTAAAACAACGGTTATTTTAATCACCATGGTAATTACAACTAATTATCTTTGTTATGGAATTATTGGACGAACGACCAGACCACGACTAACGTTCTTGCAATTTGCTATTTAAATTTAACCATACTATTTCTGACCCAAATCACTTACTTGAAAAAAATGAAGAAGCTTTAAATCGATATTTACTTCCGTTATTTTACTGACCGATATGAAACAGATAATTAAATTTAACTATCGATATCCCAATTTAACTACCGAACGTTTGGTCTTTGTAAGTTTATGAGCTTCCAGGATGAAATATACTTAATCGCTCTCAGTCACCCCCGTGATACAAGTAGCGTATAGATGGGCAAACAGCAGGACTGCACATATGTCCCTTGTACAACAAAAACTATTCCGTTAAATAAATAGCACAAGTTCATTGTGAATCTTCTACAAAAGCGTACGTATTAAAATGTTACTTTCGTTCGGCTAAAATGTAATCATGAATGTAATTGACGTAAGTGGGAATTGCTGTGTCCTCTTCTATAGACAATGTGAGAACTGGAAGTGCGGTGACTAACAGCTGGTCCTACTGAGATCAGCTGTGAATATGTAAACAAAGGGCGTCCGTAACACGTGACAACAGTCAGCTGACCTACCTCTACAGCTTACTAGAATAAACTAATACATTTATTTTGAAAATTGTTTATTTAATGTTGAGATTAGATTTAATTATTTTATAGTAATTAATTCATTAAAAACACAGCAAATTATAAATCGTTTATGATGAAGATTACTTTTGTTATCTAATGAAGTTAATTATTTGTGGTGTTTATAATGTTGAAGTAGGTTAGTCCAACTAGAATAGTCGTTAACACGTTGACTGCTATACATGTTAAACCTATACCACGTCTATATCTGAAAGTTAAAAACAAAAAAACTACTCAGCATTAGTGTTTTCAGATGCTAATTTGAGATCAGGAAGTCGGTGGGATGGTTTATTGTTTATTTCCTGTCAGTAAAAATCCATGGGTCGGATCCGGGTCGTCAGCTCCTGGGGATGCGCCAAGAAGGCAAATGTATGGCAACATTTTCAAAATGCACCCAAACAATGTCACAAACACTTTATATTTCACTAAAAACTAATTGTTATATATTTACAATATTTACAACGCCATCCAATAATATTTGTTCCTGTTTCCGGTCACTTCCAAGGTCATCATCACTATCATTACGATCAGCCATTTTTATTTAAATTAACACTATTACTTCACTAAATGATAATAAGCTATATAAAACACTAATAAAAATAAACTATATACAAATATAATATAAGCAACTACTCACTAAATACTATAAAAACAATAACGTGTATAAGAAAACTCAAAAAATCGCTAGGCGGAAACGACGAACACAAAAATATAGCACGTGTTGCACTGAAGGAGCGGGCGACATACAGTCCTCCCTCCACAAGAGCTGAGCTCACACTGCCTAGTATAAGAGAACATTGCAGCGCGACACGGATCCGGGGCACGCGCACTCGGCGCTCGGCCACGCGGGACCCGGAACCGGGTCGTCAGCACTCAACGTGTTTTAAGGACGATACAAAGTAAAGCAAACATTAATTTAATAGAAAATAATGTTTGCTAGTGATTTTTAAAACTTTAACTTTGCGAAATAAATTTGCAAGAATAATTTAGAGAGAAACAATGAATCTGATTTAAGGTTAAGTTTTATTTTTATTAAGTAATCATATAGAAAGAAAACTAGATGTTAAAAGTATTTGAAAAACGAAACAAGTTGATATATAGGAATAAACATGTATTTAAATTTTAGTAACACATAATTTACATGTATTTATATAAAATAAATAAAAGTAATATTTTTAAATTTGATAAATGTGATTTTTCTAAGAACTGGATGGAAACACTACATAAGGTTTAGACAAAATAGTGATTATCTATTATGAGGAAAGTTGTTCCCAAAACCAGTGACTACTAAAGTATTTGTTTAACTTCGTAATTATACAACCGAACTAAGTTTTGTTTTTTATTTTATGACCTCAGTACTTCCTAATAATGACATTAGTTTTGTAATATTAGTAACATATTGCTGTTACTTGTATTGTATTTTGATAGTACAAAACTGACTAAAATTTTGATTGTAAATTTATATTTTCATACAAATAATAAACCAATAAACTAAAAAATTTTTTAAATTTCATTACAAATCAATTATATTTGAATATTAACAACTGGAGTCAATAGAGAAATTTATGATGAAGCGTTCTACTATGTTTGGGCTCAGGAAGCATTTGATTAGCAATAGACATATTTTTGTATTACGTATCTGGGCTGTTACAAAGTGAAAACCGTGTGAAAAATGCAAGAAAAATAACAACTGATTTATTGGTTACGTGGGATATTCTTGTTAGTAACAAAACTAACAATTGCACAGTTTTTTCTCTTCTTTTAATTAGTAACTTTATAATTCATTCAAAGTGATACCAACAAGAGAATTGCAATTTTTTTATTTCAAAATGACACTGTCTACATTTTAAATATATATTATTTTAAATAATTCTTGTTTTTATTTATATTATATATAGCAAAAGTATGTATATCTTGTATTAAAAGATACTTCACTGTTTTTCTTGCAGGCATATTTATTTCTGAACGGAATGGCAAACACCAGATTGATTTCTTTGCTTAAAAATAGTTGAACTATTAAATTCTGTTGACTTTTAATTTACTTCATGTGCTAAGATATGATGATATAGTGACGTAGGACGACCGTCCAGGAATGTCGATCGCTGTTCAATGGGCGTCGACGGAGACTTTAACGCTAGTATAAAGGAAGTACCGTAAGTCATACAATCAAAAACAAAACTTAGTTCGGTTTTACAATTATGAAGTTAAAAAAATACTTTAGTAGTCACTGATTTTGGGAACAACTTTACTCATAATAGGTAATCACTATTTTGCCTTCATTTTATGTAGTATTTCCAACCAGTTCTTAGAAAAATCATTTTTATCAATTTTAAAAATATTACTTTTATTTATTTTATATAAATACAAGTAAATGATGTATACTAAAATTTAAAAACATGTTTATTCCTATATCTAGATAAACTTGTTTCATTTTTCAAATACTTTTTAAGCGCCTAGTTTTCTGTCTATATGAGTACTCAATAAAAATCAAATTTAACCTTAAATCAGATTGCAAATTATTCTTTAATTATTTAACTCTCTAAATTATCCTTGCAAATTAGTTACTGATATATTTTATTACTTTGTCAACAAGCAGATAGTAATACGAATATACTAAGTAAACATAATGTTGTTTATTGTTTAATAAATACTAATACACTATGGAGAAGTTTCATGTTTTTATCCGTAGGTGCAGATTATAAATACGAGCCCACCCATACACAAACACGTTGGCTATTCCCAGCCAGCTCACCCACACACAAACGAAGTTGACGCTTCCCACCCATCCATCCACACACAAATGGCGTTGATGTTTCCCAACCACACCCACCCACACACAAACCCTGTTTATCCCACCCTAACCATCTGCACACAAACGAAGTTAACGCTTCCTACCCCAACCACCCGCTCATAACGACGTTGACGTGTTCACCCCAAACACCTAAACACAAACGACTTTGACGTTTCGATACATATAAATTACACTGACGATTCTCCCCTTATTTCGTAAAATAAATGTTATTGTTTTTAGATATATATAGATTAATTTTAGTTGAGACCAAGTGAATTCAGTGCTAAACTTCATTTCACTTAAGTGTCAAGCCGTTTCGATTACTACTGCTTTACTGTTCCCACTCGATATGACTCACGAGTCAAAAGCAAGTCACTGCGAGTTCTAGTGCATTACTGTTCGCACTCGATATGACTTGCAAGTTATAAGCAAGCTTCGAAAATTTCTAGTTTGTTACTTGCCAGTCCATATGACTCGCGAAAATATTATACGAATGCATTATTTATACTACATTAGTAATAAATGAATATAAATAAAACTAAACAAAAATGTACCAACATTTTCATATGTTTTAACATTATAAACCATAGTTGTTTAATGCAAGCCATTTTTATTATTTGAACATGTCATTATCATGAAATTGCTTACGTTCACGAGCAAATAAGAGCCGGGAGTATGACGCGTGAGTAAGCCTATCATCATAACATTTAGAGCCAGGATTATGACGCGTGAGTAAGCCTATCATCATAACATTTAGAGCTAGGAGTATGACGCGTGAGTAAGCCTATCATCATAACATTTAGAGCCAGGAGTATGACGCGTGAGTAAGCCTATCATCATAACATTTAGAGCCAGGAGTATGACGCGTGAGTAAGACTATCATCATAACATTTAGAGCCAATAGTATGACGCGTGAGTAAGCCTATCATCATAACATTTAGAGTCAGGAGTATGACGCGTGAGTAAGACTATCATCATAACATTTAATGTTAATCATTACAATGCAATACTTCACTTCGAAAACTATAATAAACAACAAAACAAGTTTACACTCAAAAATACAAACAATCTGAATTTGTCTTTTATTTTATTTTTTTATTTTATTTCTAAAAACATATAACACATTTTTATGGGGTAGTTTTTGATAGAATCTTAAACATCTAAATTTAAACGTTTCATAATTAACGGGCTTGTAAGTTTGAATCACTATTTATTAATAATTTTGTAATTTATTATATTTACAACAAAGGAAATGTGTTTTAAATGTCTAAATTAAAACTAATTTTTGCTAACATTTCAGATCTTTAAAAAAGACTAGATACATTTATTATAAAACTACAAAAGTTTTATAATAAATTGTACAAATTTATTATAAATTTGTACAATTTATAATAAATTTGTACAAATTTAATATAAATTGTACAAATTTGTTTATAATAAATTTGTACAATTTATTATACAAAAGTACAAAAATGTTTTATTAAATTACGAATCGACAAGTTTGACGACATAACAAGCATACATACAGAGGAAAGCTAATATCGGATTTCCGAACATTTAAAGTTTTCAAACGTTGCAAATTCAACTTCAACAAATATTATGATTACAGGACAATCTTGTACTAATAACCGTGTTTACATTAGTAACATCGATAATAATAAAATACGAGCATGTAAGTCATTATGTATTTATTTTTCATCGTAACTGGAAAGCAAATTATTAATTATGGTTGAATTTCACAAATGTACTGGCTCCCAGCATGAACCCTGTCAGATTCCTCCCCTCCCCCCAACGGTAAGTTGTACGCATGAATAGCTCCGCTTAGCTCCCCCTAAGTAACTGGATCTCGTGTGAGAGTTCTGCTTTCCACTAAAATTTTTTGATCCTGAATTTCCATCTTAGGTTTCTTAATCTCTATGACGTAGTAAGGAACTGATGTTCCTGGGGGTTAAACGGAAAATATATCCACGGTCCAAATGTGTTTTGAACCATACGTTTAAATATAAATTAAAAATGTAACCTCTACGCTATTCTACATGCACTTTTAAACAATACGCATCACAAACAAGAATGATATATTAAATAACACTAACACATACTAAATAGTAATTGGCTTAGTCAATTTTATATCAATAGGAGTAACTCGTAAACAGACAGTCGGTAAGTAATAGGTACACACGTTATAAAAATATACGCTCAAGTTGAAGGGTTTGATAAACTAAATTACATGAAATGAATGTAAGGCTTTGTTAGATGATAGTTAGATCTTTACATTTCACGATTCTGTTATTTAACAATAAAGTTATGAATAACTTTAAAACATTATATTCCAGAAACACCGTTGGGTAAAAATTTTGTGATGCAGTTATGAATGAAATATCACAACTGTTTAAAGTATTACGCATAATTAGCATAATAACTAGTCGAAATGGAAAACCTATAGCAAAAAAGAAAATAAATATCAGGTTTGATTTTGGTTTACGGCCTAGAGAGGGTAGGATATCAACAAACTAGCATTTTAACGTGACATAATACGTCTTAATCTAAAAATCAGTACTTGGAAAATACTTCAAGTAATAAACTGTCAACCATTGAATGTTAACTCATGATTAATGATATTTTATACTTTTAGCCTTTGATCAAATGTTTTTTATTACAATTAGGAAACCTTTTCACTAATAACAAATAGGTTTAACCTCTTGACGAGGTACTTTAAACATTAAAATAAAGAATAAACGTTGATTATTTGTGTGATTTTTTCAGGATGAAGAGGTTATTGGTGTTTTGTGTGGTGGCAACGTTAGCCGTCGGGTTCCCAGTAGGCGAGCCCGAAGCGGGAGCAAAGCCTGAGGCCGACAAACCCAAGAACGTCCTACCCCTGGTCATAACAGAGTATTCATCTGTAGTAAAGAGCGACGACTCCATGGGAAAGCTTGTTTCTCCAAAGGACCTTTCAGAGGTAGCCAAAGAAGAGCATAAACCAGAGGTTGATGATGTAAAGGCCGTCGAAAAAGCCAAGCCTATTGAAGATGTCAAGGCTGCTGATGAAGCTAAACACGCTGATGAAGCTAAACCAGCTGGGGAAGCTAAACCTACCGAGGAAGCAAAACCTACCGAGGAAGCAAAACATACCGAGGAAGCAAAACCTAACGAGGAAGATGTCAAAGCCTCTGAATCCCTGAAGCCTGTTGAAGAACCAAAATCTGATGTAGAAGTGTTGCCTACTGAAGAAGCTACAGTCATAAAAACAGAACCAAAGCTAGCTGAAGAACCTAAACCAGTAGAGGAACCAAAGACACCTGAAAAACTTACAGATCCAACAACAAGTAAAAATGCAGACGAGCCGAAAGCTTTGGCCGATAGTTCTGCACCAGATGTCTCTTTACCACTTGAAGCTGCAGTATCTAAGAAAGAAGACATTAAGGTCGAAGAGAAAAAAGAAGATCTCAAAGTGGATATTCCGGATAAGAAATCTGAGGAACCTAAAGAAAATATCAAAGAAGAAGTAAAACCTGTTGAAGACAAGAAACCGGAAGAAGAGGTTATGGGTGTTGCCGAGAGTGAGGTGTCTGAAATAAAAGCTGAGCCTCCAAAAGAGAAGAAGGGATATGTAAAGGAAGAAGCTTCCGTGCTGGATGATGCAGCATCTTCATCTTCCACACCATCTGCGTCAGCTTCTTCGGCTGCCGGATCAGGATTAGACATCACATCAGCTGGATCATCGTCATCCGCTTCGTCTGCTGCCGGAGCATCTTCCGATGCCTTGGGTGGAAGCGCAGCTATATCAGACGCAACATCAGGAGCTGGAGCCTCAACAGATTCTTTAACTGGCGCTTTGGTAGGTTCCGGAGCTGATGCATCATCTTTCACTGGTTCTTCTGCTGATGCAATTTCTTCAAGCGGAGCGTCTTCTGGTTCTCTTAGTTCCGCTGGAGAGTCATCAGATGCTTTGTCTGGAGCTGGATCATCAACCGATGCATCTGCTAGTTCATCTGGTGCTTTGGCTGGCTCAACTTCTGCCACAGGTGCGTCATCTGATGCTCTAGTTGGGACTGTATCATCAGCTGGTTCATCATCTGATACTGGTGCATCAGCTGACGCTCTAGCTGGAGCCGGATCATCAGCTGGTACATCATTGGGAGCTGGTGTAATATCTTCAGGTGCGGACACTTCATCTAATAATTTAGCTGAAGCAGGATCAATCGCGGGTGCTTCAGGCGCGGGGGCTTCTTCGGGCGCTGGCACTTCCTCAGACGCTGGCGCAGGTTCAGGTTCTGGAACATCATCAACCTCTGGATCTGGAACATCGGTAGGTGCTGAAGCTAGCTCTGTTTCTGGTGCTGGTGGTTCTTCGGGTGGAGACAGTATTTTGGCTACTTCTACTTCACCGTCTGGGGATGCTTCAGCTATTGCGGCTGCTGGATCCTCTTCAGGAGGATCATCATCGAGTGGGGATCATCACAAAAAGCCTTCCGGTGATAAGGACGACAGTAGTGAGGAATCTAATGAAGACGATTCAGACGAAGACAAAAAGGACAAAGACAAGGAATGCAACTGCCGACGCAAGAGAGATACCAAAGAAAAATCTGACGAGAAGAAACCTTCTGAGGTTACGAAGAAAGGAGATTCTAAAGAAGAGCCCGTTAAAAAAACAAAACTGGAAGAGAAGCACGTGGATGGTAAAAAGCTAGACAATGTATTGAGCACCGAATTGGAAAAGAATCCTGCAAAGGACGACAAAAAAGAAGCTAAACCAGACGAAATTTTATCAAAAGAATCCAAACCCGAAATTGTGAAGGAATCAGGGGAAGGTAACACCGAACATTCCAGCCACGAAGAACACAAACAGACCGTTGAAGGGCTGAGCAGTCAAGTTTAATGTCCGAACTATTCCTTTGTAGGTAACTGTGATTTTCGCGTGTGAAGTGAGAGTGTATTATACAATTTCTTCCTTGCTAAAAGCAAATTTATGACCCACCTATAGACAGTTACTTTTAGTGAGGAAGAGACTTAGGCCCGCACTCTTGATTTGATCTGTTTATTCAGCTCTTCACAACATGTTCTCCGTTCTGCTGTATAAAGTTAAAATTAAACGATTCTATATTATATATAGAATGTTATATCTTAAACGACTATGACTGACTGTATGATTGCTATAGTTATAATTTAAGTGATTTGATGTATGAATTTAAGTGTAAAAGTGCCTTGTATGTTATTTTTGCAGATATCAAATAAAGAGTGCCGATTTTTATACAAACATTTGTCGTTATTTTGTTCTCATATACTATAATATTTTTCATATTCTAATGTTTATATAACACATTTTAACTTATAAAGCAGGTAACGATTGTCAGTCATTGTTTGTAAAACGTACTGGTATTCGTAAAAAGTATATGTTAATAAAATATTAATAATAAATACTCGGATTAAAACTATGGCCATAAATATCATCAATTTAAATTATAAATTTTGCATTGTAAGACATACATTACAATGGAATAATACAAAGAAAAAATCAATAAAATTAAATTTGGTAATATTAAGCAGCAAGCTACAAAATTATGAAGTACAAGGTAAAAAATATAAAGTACAAAAAATACAAAATAGAAAATATAAATAACAAGACATACAAAGCAATGAAAAGTAATCAATAATAATAAATGTAGTAATATAAAGCAGTGCATTAAAAATAGTTAAGAACTAGGCTGACAAAAGATTTTATACTCCACCTACGGCCTTTGGAAATGGCTCAGTTTAAAGCTCTGATATTGTAGATAGCGGGAAAAATAAAATTTTTGCAATTCGCCTTTAGGGCTTTGCCCCATTGGCCTTCAAAGCTCCCATGTTAATCTTATATGAAGAGAGTTTCTAACTTTTGTTTAGATTTATTAAGTTCAGCTGTCAATAAGACAAATTAAACATTCCAGCTTAATGTTTTATACTCTAATTAACAAGGCACAAGGCCAAACCTTTAAGAAGCTTGTGTTTGCCTGAACAAACCAGTCTTTACAAATGGGCAACTTTGAATTTAGTAGAGTAAAATGCCCATACGGAATTAAAATTGTTTATTAAAAATACAGTCGACCAAAACAACGAAATAAACAATCCTTACACAACAAATAAACTGTACAGAAAAGTTTTAACACAAATATAATACCTGATGAATCTGTATATATAATAATAAGTTTTACAAAACTATAAATAATTAAATGTTACGCATTAAATAATTAACAGCAACATTTAAATTTTATTTATATAGGGACTTTTGCCCCAACAAGCCACTAGTTATTATTAATGGGAAAGAAATCAATCTGAGACACTAATCTTAAAATATATATCAAACCCTCTGTGTTTAATAAAAAAATACATCAAATAAGCAATTGTATCATGGATGGAGTGTTATATTTGGCAGTTGATTAAAACCATGAACTTACAACGATGTTACAGATAGGCAGTTGCAATCCACGGCCATTATTTTATTACTGGTGTAGATTATCATGAATATAATACATTGTTTAAGTACTTAAATGAAATTTGAAACTTCCATGAAATTTAAATAGCCTAAAGGTCATTATAAGATAATGTGCTGTAAGGATTAAGTATTTGATAAAAATCAACTGTTGTTAAATGCTTGTTAATTTAATAAATGGCGACTGCATTCGCTTACAGAACCACCCACTTTGTCATCAATGTTAAGATGGTTTTTTTCATTTTTGATTTCATAAGATTCTAAAGATTTATTTCATATTCTAACTATTCTGGCAGAGTTCTTAATCACTGTTACATACTCTTGGGGCTTAAGTTTCCTCTTTGAGGTCTGTGACTACTTCCTTTGAGGTTACTTGTTCAAATATATGAAGTACGATCCGGATCTAAAAACCTAAAGTATGGAGTCCCGCAGGGATCAATTCTTAGCCCCCTCCTATTTTTGATCTATGTAAACGAAATTGGTTCATCACTGCAGCATGGGTCCCTCGTGCAGTACGCTGATGACACGACTGTCTCTTTCTCAGAAAATTCAAATGAGCAATTGGAAGTGCGGGCATTTATTGAAATAAATAATTGCATTCAGCACTTCCAACAACTCAATCTTAATATCAATCCAGAAAAATCAGCATGTATGCAGTTTTGTCTGCGGGCGTCGGACTCGGAAGGAGGTCCGACGGTCATATTAAATGAAACTGAAATTAAAGATAACAATTCAACTAAATTCCTTGGAATGCACCTAGATCGAGGGCTGACTTGGAATGCCCACGTCGAAAATTTGTATAAGAAGTTATCATCAGGCATTTATGCTTTGAGAAATTTAGCTAAATTCTGCCCAACTCAGTTACTGATGACGGCTTATTACGGTTTGATCTACCCTCATATTACCTATGGATTAGTGCTATGGGGAAGATGTTCAAACACTAACTTTGACAGAATATTTAGAATTCAAAAATGGCAGTTAGAATCATCCTAAAATTGAATTTCAGAGAGTCGTGCAGGCAAAATTCAAAGAGTTAAATTTGTTGACATTACCTTGCCTCTACATTCTTGAGACTGCTACACATGGTAGGTACAAGATTACTATCACAAGAGGCAGAGATATACATACATACGACACTAGAGACAGGGACAACTACCGAACTGGTCGACATAAGTTAGAACGGTAGTCTATGAACGCCTGCCTTCACAGATGGGCGTTCGTATAGTCAACAGGTTACCAGAATTGATCAAAAGTGCTACAACGCCCAAGGCGTTCAAGAGTCGTCTCAAGAAGTTTCTTTCAAAACAAGCATTTTATAGTATAGACGAATTCTTTGCACATAACTAGGAGGGGGAAAATCAATAACATTATAACACAAGTGAAGTTGAAGAGGTTCAATTGGCAATGAGTGGGAATTTGGGTGTCTGTCAATATATGTATGTTTGAAAGGGTGAATTGTTAGAATGGATGGCAGATTATAAAAAAATTTGACTTTTGCAATACAATGTTCATAATTGTCCTAATGCAATAAAAGTTTTATTATTACTATTATTATTACTTGTATGTAATGAATACAATGAATTTAAACAACAAATAGCAATTAAACAAACTTGTACAGTTCAGTTTTATTATTAGTTTTTTTTTTTTTCTTCAACAAAACACTGATGCTGAAATTGAACAATTGAATTCGGAAGTTAGTCACGCCCACGATGTACGGCAGCTGAGCGGGGGAACGATATTCCTCTGCTGCTGAAACCATTATATGAGCTAAACATAACACGCAGGTCACTTTCAGTCCGGCCCAATCACATACTGCAATAAGCTTGGTCCTATTTTTGATACTAAGGACTGATAAGGTCATTAACCTATATTTAATAACTTATTGGTTTAAAGTAAAAAATATATTTATAAAAGGGTCGATTATGTTAGTGCAGTTAGTTTTTACGACTTGGCACTAACAAGAGAATGCTCGTAGCAAAGCGACAATAATGCTAGGAAGTATAATTACTTAATTGGTACATTAGATATAATGATTAGTAATTTTTCACGAAAATATATTAAAAGATAGACGAGAGACGAGACTTCAGAAGTCCAGCTTTATTTCGCCTGAATTACTGAATAGCCTACTACAAAATTACTGTGCGTGCGAGGCAGAATGTAAAATATTTTTAGTATTAAACTTATTATATTATTTAAATACCCTACTGTGTTGGTTTTTTATAGGATTACTGACTAATTATAATAACTATTATTTGTTGTTTGAACGTTATTTGTTGGCATTGGATTGTTCATGATTGCTAGAAAATGATTGGAGATTTCGATTGCTTCAAGTTCTTAAGGAACAAACACAACGTTTCAACAGCCTAAAAAATAGTAGACGACAGAAGTTTTTTAACCTGCAAAAACGCTGTGTTTGTTCTTAAGAAACTATAAATAAGCATTAGAAATCTCCAATAATGTTCTAGAAATTATAACTATTATATTACATATTCATCGAAAACTCAAGAAGTTTTAAAAATTATTTAAACAATAATTTTCAATCTCAATAAATGTTACATTTTAGCATTTATTTTAGTAAAAATTACTATATACTGGAATGGGTGCTATGGATAAAATATTGGTCCGAAAACGTAAACACCACTTTACTGATGAACGGTTATCGCTATATGGTAGGCCTAATTAATTTCACTAGCAGTGTTTAACTTTTAAGATGAAAAAGTAAAAAGGTGTTACGTTCAAAATAGTAATACCTTTTAAAAATATTTTAAATTATTGTATTTTCAAAAACATTAGGCAGCTTGATTTGAATTAGGGGTTTACATCATTGGAATACATTTATTTTTTAGACATTCCAGTACGTTCAGCTTTACATATGTACCACGATTCCGTACATTATTTGTTGAGTTGCGCATTTATTTCAAATATCAAGCACATGTGTGGAGAGAATGTGGTAGTGTAAGCCCTTGTTATAAACATCAGGCCGACATCACTGGATCACCGTAAAACACGATAATAAATGGAGAGTACCGTCTGACCCCTAACTCAGGGTACATAATTATAATAATGGCTTTATTGTACAAAGTTGTTATATATAAAAGGCTACTTACGACTAATAAGACCTCTCGTACAATTAACACTAAGCCTAATTTTAATAAACATGACATTGTAGAACTAAACGCAATAAAATATAACTGATTATATAGGTTCATACATGAAAGAAATGTTACAATTCATACAAAATAAAATTCGTAGTACATTTAAATTAATCCGTTCCATCACTCCTTCGACCCTAATTCCAGACCTTATCGTAACCACCCTTACAGATTGATCCGTATCCGTAAAAACGTTTTCGATAAATCGAAAAAGGTAGCTTCGGAAAACGAAGCAAGAGTTTGCCCAACAACAATAAACGGTGCACAATAAAAAAATAAGAACAATAGTGAGTTACAATAGGATAGCTCTTATTGTTGTATACTACTTAATAAAATTGTTAGGTTTCAATATATATAAAAGATGTCCCAATGATAACGCCGGATTTGAATTGTGAATACGCATTTTATTGCCAAGCTCAACTAACAACAACAAAAAACATATAAACCTTAAAATAAATTACTTCCGCGTTCTTGTAATATAATATGTGGGATGATGCCCTCGTACACCGTGCTGGAACATTCTAACAATTTTGGCAGAGTTCTTAATCACTGTTTCATACTCTTCGAACTAAACCTCACGACAAGTTTCCTCTTTAGCGTCTGAACATATTTGACAGACCCGTCCGAGTTGTTAGTGACATTTAACCGGAAGAATATATAAAACAGATTCTTCAAAAGAGCTAGAATTCGCCACTAGGCTGCCGGTGGGCACTATCCAACGTATTACATTATAAGAACGAGGAAGTAATGAACTTTAAGATTTAAATGTTATTTTATTAATTTAGTCTGGAAATAAATTGTGAGTTCATTTATTAATTACGGCGTTCTTATTGAGGCATCTTTTAATTTTAGAAAAAAATCATATAATCGTACGGTAATGGCTAAGTTATTCTTCTCGATATGTATATCCTCTAACTCAAAAATAGAACCTATCGTAAAACCGGCTAAATATTTAGAAAAAATATTAATGTTTTTATTATTACGACATTTATGAACAACGCACACTGATTAATAAGATAAACATATTTGCCCAACAAATAATATGGTCATCTTCACACATGTAATTATGAAGATCAATAAATATATTTTATATAAAACACCTACATCAGAATTTATTTGTTGGCTTCGAATTAAATTTCTAATGTAATGCCATTTCCAGCTTTTTGTTTTTTCTAACATTAGGTATACTGTCGAAGTGAGAAGCTGCGGGAAGGTTCAACAACCGCTGCATCTCGGCCAAGGATGGGTTGGGTCATAATGAGGATGCGGTATGACCTTTGGCTCAGCGTTTACTGATGCCACCGCAAACTCTGACGGGCCTTCACATTTAGACTTACGAGTGCACCACTCAACTTAATTGTTAACGGTACATAGCATAATAAATACACAAACCTCGACAGCCACTATTATCGTGCAATCAGGAGCAATATGTATATGAAATAGTTGTGTAATTTTGTACACAGTTTCTGATGCAACCCCTGCATTAGTTTCATCCATATTTTCTTTTTTAATTTATATCAATTTTACGTGGCATAAAATGCCGAAGCCAAAATTAGAACTTTATTTTCCAGACAGATCCTTTTTGTAATGTCAAACAGTAGACAAAGAATTCAGAACAGTACTTCATTAATTTACGAATTATTTATTTGCTATTTTTACTTTCAATCCATTCTTCCTGACGTTAACATCCGTATAGCAGCTGTAGCAAGAGTCATGACATTTCCGAGAGAAGTGTAGTATTGTGTAGTGGAGGCATACGGAGGGAGTCGAATGCTGGCTAATTAATAGTAATAGTAATAATAATAATAAATCCTTTATTGCATGGACAATATAAAAAATATTGTATCGCAAACGTCAGTATTAAAATTAATTAACCTAAGGCTTTAATTTAAACAATCATTCATAACAATAAATACACACAAACATACATACAAGGAGGGCATTCACACAAATCTACCTATAGTGTTTAAAACTCCCACAAAAGTCAACGGGATGTGTCTAGCCAATTAAGTTGGTCTCCCAGTCGTGTGCTAGGAACTCTCCGATGCTGTAAAAAGCCTGGGACAACAGTATGTCTCTCAAGCGGGTCTTAAATATTTTTGAATTTGGAGCAATTTTAATTTCTTTAGGTAAGCTGTTAATTAATTTGACACCCACCTGCGAGGGCAGGTGTTGATAGACTACCGTTCTGTGTTGCCCAGTACGGTAGTCATCTCTGCCTCTAGTATTATAATTATGTAATTCACTGCCCCTTATCAAGTTGCATTTGGACATACAATATAAAATAGTTTCTAGAATATACAAGCAAGGCAGAGTCAACAGCTTGAGTTGTTTGAACATTGGTTTGCACGACTCTCTGCTCATTAAATTTGCAATAATTCGGACTGCCTTCTTTTGTAGTCTAAACACTCTCAAGAATTCACTATATACACCACCTCCCCAAATCACCAGTCCATAGGAAAGGTGAGGGTAAATGAGACCATAATATGCCGTCATCAGTACCTGAATAGGGCAGTATTTAGAGAGCGTCCTCAGTACACAAATGCCTGAGGATAACTTAGAGCATACACTATTAATATGGTCATTCCATGTCAAACCTCTGTCGAGGTATATTCCAAGGAATTTAGTGGACTCCACTTCTTCTAGCACAGAGTCCGCCAGTAACACTGAGGGGCTACTTCCGAAATCAATGGGCCTCAAACAAAAGTTGATGACCTGTGATTTTGTTGAATTTGTTTTAAGGTTCAGCATATTAAAATGCTGAGCACAACTGTTCAAATCAAGGTAAACGTTTAATTCTAGATTATCTTTACAGTTTTCACTAAAGCAAAGAGTCGTGTCATCGGCATATTGGACGAGTTGACCATACTGCAGCGATGAACCAATATCATTGACATAAATCAAGAACAGAAGTGGGCTGAGTATTGATCCCTGGGGGGCGCCATAACTCAGCTGTTTGGATTTTGAAAGTTTGTTTAAAATTTGGACTTGCTGAGATCGATGGTTCAAGAATGATTTTAACCACAGGTGTGAAACACCTCTGATACCATACGTCTCAAGTTTTTGTAGTAGTATACTGTGGTCAACGCAATCGAAAGCCTTGGAAAGGTCTAAGAATACACCTAGGGTGTGCTTACGACCTTCAAGGCCCCTGACAATTTTATCGGCAAGGCTCACAACTGCTTCTGTAGTCGATTTACCTTTCCTAAAACCAAACTGATTTTGTGAAAGCACATTGTGTTTTTCAAAAAAGTTCATCAAACGTGACAGAAAAAGTTTTTCGAAAATTTTACTGAACACGGGTAAAATAGAAATAGGCCTGAAATTATCTATTGAAAGGAGATCTCCTTTTTTAAATATTGGTGTTACTTTTGCTGCCTTAAGAGAATTTGGAAAGGTTCCATTCTAAAAAGAAAGGTTGACTAACATTGTTAATGGGCATAAAATATGCTGATAACATTTCTTAATCAGCATATTTTGTTCAGCAATAGTGAAGATTAACAATTACAAAATTGAATGTTTAAGCTGTTTTCCAATTCAATCAGTTGTTTTAACCGTTTACATTTATCTCAACATTTTGAGTTAGCAACCCTTTCCGTCTACAATTATTACTTAACAATGATATAGAGACCGCATAAAAATTGACCTACTAAAAAGCACCTGCAATGCACTAAGTGGTGGAAATGATTTAGATATCTATTCTTCCCCCACTGTGTCATTCCATTTACAAATTGTCATGGCAACTGGGAAGACGGTAGGTTATGTACAGATGGATCTGCATGTGACACGTAATCAAGTGGGCTTTACTTCTGTACCACCTACGTAACTTACAGACGGCCACTCCGAGGGTAAGTGGATTGCGAGAGACCTAGCACCAGTTCCACTGTACAGAGAGATCTACATGTGACACGTAACCTTCACACCGATAGTCACGTGGACCGTACTTCGAACCAACTACGTAACTTACAGACGGCCACCCCAAGAGTAAGTGGATTGTGATACCTAGCACCAGTTACACTGTACAGAGGGATCTGCATGTGACACGTAACCTTCACGCCGACAGTCACGTGGACCTTACTTCGAACCAAATACATAACTTACAGACAGCCAACCCAAGAGTAAGTGGATTGTGATACCTAGCACCAGTTACACTGTACAGAGGGATCTGCATGTGACACGTAACCTTCACGCCGACAGTCACGTGGACCTTACTTCGAACCAAATACATAACTTACAGACAGCCAACCCAAGAGTAAGTGGATTGTGATACCTAGCACCATTTACACTGTACAGAGAGATCTGCATGTGAACGTAACCTTCACGCCGACAGTCACGTGGACCATACTTCGAACCAACTACATAACTTACAGATAGCCAACCCAAGCTTTTTATAAAAAAGCTAAGTGGATTGTGATACCTAGCACCAGTTACAGTGGACAGAGGGATCTGCATGTGACACGTAACCTTCACGCCGACAGTCACGTGGGTCTTACTTCGAACCACCTACGTAACTGACAGGCGGCCAACACAACGGGTAAGTGGCTTGTTAGACAATTACAGATTCAATGACAATGACCTTGACTACACGCATTCCACAACACGAAACACACTGACATTGATAATACCCCACTCACTCGCATTGTATTACAAGTGAGCTATTTAAACACTCAAAGTACCTTTTTAAAAGCGTGTACCTAATTGGAATGTTGTACGAGTCAGTATTGCTCATTGAATGCATTTACGATGTATTTGCAATGCCTGCCCTTCTTATCGAATGGATTTACTGATAACAACTTGGAGCCAAAGCTTCATCAAATAACTTCTACAATAAATCTCTTAAGTTTAGTTGAATTTTAAGAGGAGAAAGCAGAGCTCTAAGGCCGATTCTAGACTGCGCTTCAACCTTGGGCTCCCCTGTTGCCTACTAGAATAGGGTGCTAATTTCGAGCAGCTTAATCAGCTTTAAAATCTTTTTCCCCAGACTAGCTACTGATCTTTCTTCTGAGAGCTCATCCCCAATATTATCCTTCTCCTGACTCCAGACCTTCGCACTACATTTACGAAGAGTTCGGCGGACTCGAGAGCCTCACCACAAAGCCGGCAGCTGGTATCTTCTATGTACCAATCTTTGCTAGATGTTTCCTGAAACTGCCGACTCCATTAATATACGCACCGGTTCCGGTTCATGGCGGTGAGTAATTTGGTCAACCTTGGGTTGGGTCTCCTCACGAGTTTTTGCAAAGACTTTTGATGGCGATTTCTCGCTGTTCAGATTTGGCAGTGGTAAATCCAATGCCACAAACTGGTTCGAGCCCTACGAATGGAGTCCTCGCTCCAATCTTAGGTAGAATATCAACATCTTCGTTGTCTGTGAGACCGCTGCGCCTTGGAACCCACCCTAGTTGAACAATATTGAGACGGGCCAAAGCAAACAAAGTTACAAAACACTCCCAAATGAATCTTGATGTAAATGTTTTTGCTGGCCCTTGTTGGACGCAGACAAGGATGGCAAATATTTCAACCTAGTACATCGTACAGTGCCTCCCCAGACTGCCTCATAGGCGAGTCTTAGTAGAGGAACCGTAAACCCCGTACACAGCTCCACTCTCCATAACAGAACCATCCGTGTACCTGACGATTTCTGTTATGGGCGGAATTTAGCTATCCTTAGTCTCCAGTCCTCCCTGGATTGGGTGTCGACCACGTAAGGTCTGTAGAATGCAGTCCATGACATCTGATACCATGTCCAATGTTCTGCTGTTTAGTTCATTTTCAATATCTTGCAAGTGGCCAGATTTGGATCTATTTCTCTTGAGCTTGCCTACACTATTTAGTTTGTAAGCTGCCTTCTTAACCTCCAACTAAGCAGCAAACTCTTAAGTTGCGTGTTTGTAGTAATTTTAGAATTGTGTTTTATATTACATATTTTTATTTATTCTACTCTTGATTCAACTCAGTCGCACTGGTCTAGAAACACATACCTAAGAAGAATAATGCTTGTATCGAAATTCACTTTTGCTAAAAAAAATACTAAAAACCATAAAATATTTTATTTTGCTTATAATTATATCAATAGTATCAACAAGTACGAATATCTAGGTCGTTTTTAATGCAACGTCTTAAACGTCTTAAGTCCACGATAAATTTAAATTATTTCTCATAGACATCAGTTGACAAGACATGTATAGTTAGCTAGTTATATAATTAGATATATGTTAGACTAGGGACAGATTCACCTCAAAATAACTTTAAAATTATTTATTATAATTAGGCCGAGTAGAAAACGAACTGCTTGTTATGCTTAATGCATTTAGGGGTTCCAACTGTAGAGGGGAGTCTTTCCACTGCTGACAAATGAATGTGACAAATGAAACAGTTTTGGGATAATCTCAGCTAACTTCTTTCAAACCTCTTTTCTATCCGACAAAAATAAAGCCGAATGCCTAAAACATATGAAGCAAAACTCTAACCAACAACGCTTACAGAAAATTTTGATTCTGATATATGAGCCACTTAAAAAAGGTTTAGGATACTGCAAAATGAAGAAATATTTTTCTAATGTAAATTATTCAATGAAAGATTGACAGGTTGATTAGTAAATACAAAAGTAAGGAATTAAAAATATGCAATAAACAAGGAAGAAAGAATTAATAAATATCATAAGTTCAAGGCATGTACTTGATTTTCATACATGGATTCAAATTTAATGTCAATCTCACTAACCCTGGATATGTTAATTCAAATCCTATACACAGCTTGTATGTTTGAATGTGAACGGAATGTAGCGATCAAAAGTATTAGCTGCTCTGACAACTAAAGTAGAATTAAAACCAGAAGCGGATTGGAAAACCTGCGTAGAGGTACTGTCTTCGGGGACGGTCGGAGATTCTCGACAACGTTCGGTGACAGTGTAGCCACATCGGCTCGTTCGGAACGGAGCAGGTGGTAGGCGTAGTGTAGTAGCACGGCGAATATAAACATGGGAGAATGAGTTATGGCAACACTGTATCTGTTGAAGAGTGAACTGCCCGATTGTTATTGGCTAAGGGCGGTGGCGCGCCTTCGTCCCCTCCTCTCCCTCGCTCCGAGTCTCTTCTCGGCAATCCGCTTCTGGTTTTAATTCTACTTTAACACAGAAACCGATCGAGTGGAAAGTTATCGGCTTATATCTCTACTTTGTGTTGGTTATAAATTGCTGGAAATATTGTTATACAATATAATTTCACCCATCCTTTAGTCTAATGTTCCAGTTGAGCATTCTGGTTTCCACCCTGGCCGAAGTTGTTGCGACACGATCCTAGCTCTGACATAATTTATCGAGAATAGGTTTGAAAGGAAGTTGAAAACAACTGCAGCTTTTATTGTTCTTACGGCGGGTTATGACTCAGTATTGAGCAAGGGTTTGTTTTTTAAGTTCTAGAGCTTAAAGTTAAGATCCTTCCCTGTCCGTAGGATCTCCAACGTCAGTACGGTCACTCAAAATCTCGAAACCTACTTCTACGTACTACTTTGCAGCTGAGCAGAATAAATTTTCACCCAATAGCTGGGCCATAGCGTAGAACAATTTTGATGGACGAACAGAATTGTTTAATTTAAAATTTATAAATTAAGGTTAGGATCTTCAAGTACATGATGCCTTCCATTTTTTTAAATCACACCCCAAAAATCAGTACCGTTATGCACCATTCTATTTTGAGTACCAACGTTTTCTTTGTTTGACAATAAACTATTATTTTCTCTGACAGTATGCAATGCAACAGTACTCCTCGACTAAACACTTTCTCTGTTCTCTCCAGCTGTTAACTAAGTAGAGGACAGGTTCCTGTATGAGTTCGCATGCAAGTAAGCTGAATAGGAAAGTTCCAAGCCAGTCAAGTGGCGAGTAAATGAGGATCAGCATCAATTCTGCTACAAAAAGAACAAGTCGGGTGAAATCTCAGACTTACTTACTCTGTTTCTCGGAAATAATTTTTAAGAGCCTCTACCATAAAAATAGCTAGTTAGCCACTCCTTATTATTATTAGCTAGTTAAATGCTTGGTCCTGTATTATTCCCAGTAAAAATTAAACTGAATCCTTAAAAAACCATTTTTTCTCCAATTAGCTGTCGACAATTAAATTTTTTAACTCCACCTTAGAGTTAAACAATAAAAGAATTATAATCAAACGTGTTTCTATTATCATATTCTGTTAAGTAGCAACTTTAGCAAATAGAACCTATATTTTCCTGACTTAAATGAGCACGATTGTAGAACAACTGATGGCGTCAACTAGGTCGTTGAGGAATGCTGTACTGTAAATATAAGCGGCCCAGATGAGATACCTTGGACTCCTGATATGACAGAGGAGAAACAGCACCCATGAATATGACAGATAGTTCCTTAAGTATGAGCAAAACTACTTCAGCACACGAATTTGGCGAGGAAATCACGGTGACTTGCGGTATCGAGTACCTTTGAGGGACTGTCAAACTGTTTGCCTTCAATTCATACATTGGTAACGGTAGACCAATGACTTCCTTGCGTGTGGAAGACCACCCCCCTTCCTTGAATTAAAGCGTATTTTGTTTAGAACAAACGATACGAACATTTTTCAAAGGGCTGACTGAACTATGAATAAAGGCGGTATTTGCACACACATACCGTGAATGCAATTTATGGACTGGTACAACATAGTATAGATGATCAGTTTTATTAAGATGTATAATGTAAAACAAATTTAATTAGTACAAACTTACGAGATCATACATGTGTGTACCAATTTACTATATTTAGTAGGAAATGAAAAATAATTTTTTTTATATGAGTTGCACGAATTTTAAATAATCTTTTGTTTGACATTTGTAGCCATTAGATTGCTTAATATTTATATATAAAGAACAACACTTAGCAATGTTGAACCATCTTCTGTTCTACTGAAGATGGTCTTTCGAGACAGAAATCGATTTTGAGTATTAAAAACACCACAAAAGATTGCTAAGTGTTGTTCTTTATAAAAATCTTTATAAAAAATAATGATAAAAGTTAAGTAACTAAAACTATTTATACAGTTGATTATAACAGACATAACACTATATAAGATGAATACAGAGTGTTTGGTCTAAGAGCCCAAAACAAAATGTCATAATAAAATATTTGCTTCACTCATTCTATTTTAGGTTTCTATTCTATTTTACATTTGGTGAAAAACACAATGATTAAACTCATTACATATACGGTGGTTTGTTATTTTCCCACAAACACAATGAGGAAAGTTTAATCAGTTGTACCAACCTTCAGCCAAGTATGGCTACAGAATAATTTGTATGAAAACAAACAAATATTCTGCTCTGAATATAGTTTAAAATAATAAATGCTCCACACGACTGCAATCACTTTTTCCCCATTATTTTATGCGGTTTTAAGTCTGACCACTCTAAACTTTTTTTATCTTATTTGCAGTATATTTGTGGTTTTTTTTACATAACCATTGATTTTTTATATACTGCGTTAATCGTCTATTGATGTGATAAACTCCGACCATTTCCGATCGGATTGGTATTTTAAGATAAAGATCAAATCTTTTCAGAATAAAATTAGGCACAAATATTTTCTATACCCAATCAAATATTTGGCCCAAACATGTAAAACCATCATCCGGTTGTACACTTGTCTATTTTTGTAAAACACCAAGAAGTGAATTATATAAATGCACACAACAGATTATGAACGGAGCAATTAATTGTCCTCTGATGGGCCAGATCAGCTGCTGAAGGTTGTACGAGGAGAGGGCGACAACTTTCACCGGTGACTCTCGCCCGCGCCAGACACGGCGACGCCGACCGGACAGGTTCGATCCCATCACATCCATCTGATTAGTCATAAGAAAGTTGCCGAGCCAAAAAATAACTGATGTCGAAAATGAAAAACTCGTGGTAACCACATTTTAATCATGGTTTATACATAGCTGGTAAAATTTAGTGTTTTATTTTAAAAACATAAAACAGATTACCCTCCAGATGACCCCCTAGATGACCCTCCACGTTGGGTAAGGGTTAACGATAACATTACTTTAAGTTAGTGAGATTTTATTTAATCTTTTTACTACGAGTCCGTACCGACTAGTTAATCGAAAATTGAACATTTTTATAACTGGTGTAAAACTCCATCACAATCATCATCCATAGTATCTAAGAGTAACGTTAGATCGATGTCTGACGTTTAAAAAAGCAATCTTCAAAAAAACAGCAGCTAAAATTTAAACCAGGGCAATACACTCCATCATATTGCTGGAACAACTTGGGAGCCAACGCACACGCCCTGAGTACAACTACTTTGTCATTGGTCTATTCAACTGCTGAATACAGTGTTCCCGTATGGCTAAATAGCGCAGATTAAAAAAATTATTGATGTCCAACTACATAGGCCCGCGAGAGCTATTAGTGGCACTCTCATGTCAACTTCACTTCCTCCAGAGTCCCTTCTCTGGATTAAAGAGATTATTTATTGTAGCCGACCTTTTATAGAATTTAAACGCATTTATCTGGGTTCTTGCAAGAGAATTACTTACAAAATATTTAGGTGGTGCAGTCTGAGCTGCGAGACTTAGGTATGGTTGCTGTAAAGCCACTCAATTTATTGGTACTTTATTAAAATGTCAGGACAGCACACTGGATCTCAGATCTCAACTTACTAACAATGGATTATCGTTTGTCTTTAGTTTAATGACAACTACTAAACGTTCGTACCTGTGTCCGAAATGTTAGAGGACGATTCAAGTACTTGCTAATGGAAGGAATCAGTTATGTACGAGATAAGCTTGACTGAAGATAAATGGTTTTCCATGTTGAGTCGTTAAGATTTACGACGTGGACGACAGTGTGCAAGAAACATGGTCCGTCTGCAAAACACCTCCACTCG